>PVJL010004168.1:0-137433 GCA_004026885.1 Lyroderma lyra
TACATAATTTCCCTCATCATCATCTCGTTTTGCTTCCAGACACATTCTCAAGGGCCCGGCAGGGTAATAAATACTCTCCATGGATGCCGCCCAAGTCTTGATTCTGTGTGGAATTGCTGAGCTGTAATGTGCTACCGACTCTTAATATTTCTAATGCCTCTTGGAAACAAACCAGCATTAACCATTTATAAAATACCAACTGCCACTCAATATGTACAAATGCGATTGCATTTCACTGCGTGCCAAAACAACAGGCCTTCCTGAGATCACTTTTCTTTTTTTGGTTTCCGGGAGAATACAATATGGAGATCCGTGATCTGCTGCCAAGTTCAGGCTGTTGTGGTAGTTGTTTTTTCCTAAATGATTTTATTATATTGAGGATTTTCCCCAAAACAGAACGTTCTACAGAGACTAATATGTTCATTAATATGTAAATATATTTTTAATATATTTATATATTAAATACCCCATTCCAGCTCCTAGTATTTCTGTAAAGTGTACTAATACTTAATAGGGGAATTCAAGATTTCATTGGAAAGGCACACAGTGAGTCTACTTTGCATTTGGAAGATGAAAAGTGATATTTGAGTAATAGGCCAAAGCCACTATTTTCTTTTTTAACTTACACTAGAATCAAAGATAAGTAAAATCGGTATAACACGGTCTGCCACTGGTCACAGAGTGATCAATGCTATTTTGCAATAACTTAGGTCCTTCCTCCATCATGGAGAAGGCGGAATTCAACATGTCAGGGACACTTAGAGTTATAGATAAGGTTGGCTGAACATTAGCATTCTTTATCAGCTTTGAGCTAATAGGCCCACTTTATTCTATTCTTTCCTAAAAAATTCCTATAGAATTTTATATCTAAAATTCATTTGTGCCACAAGAAAGTGTTTCAGAGCAATGTTTTTACTAAGCCCTTTGTAAAAGGAAGGTTTCTCTGAACTCAAAGTTATTTATCAGGTTTCATCATCTAAAAACTTACTATAAATATTGAGCAAAGAAGCAATATCAAATCATATTAATCAAATTGGGAAAAAAAGAAGCAACAATTGATCAGGATCATATTCTATAGCAAACATCCAGAGATGTAAACTTGTCCAATGGTAGCTATCACTAGTCAATCATATTTTGTATTTTTAGGGCAGCAAATACAGCACTAGTTTCTAGGGATATGAAGTAACTCCAACATGCTTCACATTTTATGTAGGTGAGAAAAGATGAAAGCAGGCCTCCTTGCGAATGAATGCAAGTGGGATCTCAACAGATGATTAGAAGCTTTCCTGGGGAAAAATAGAAGAAATAAAACTCTAGAAAAAGAAAACTTGTGGAAAGGCTTAGAAATTATCTTTTTTTCATTGTTTGGTTTATATATCTAGAGTCACAGGATAGCAGTAGGGAGAATTATGAGGGAATGTCAGAAGAAAAAGATAAGAATGAGGTTCTAATATTTTAATAGATTACTCAGGGTGAGCTAAAGTAATTACCCTATTTATAAAGTTATTATGTAAACATGAAGAACATTTCACCACAGTTTCCTGGAGAACAAATGTCTCTCACACAGAGCACGTTATCTCCTTTGCTAAAACTGCAGAGCATGCTTTTAATAAATGCTGTTATGACAAACATTTCGTCTAAGCAAATAAACTCAACCTTGAAGGTCAGCCTCAAGATCATAACACCTGTTACTTAAATCAGTGCAAGTAAGATCAAGTTCATGGAATTGGCCTAATGAAGAATCTGTAGATTAGTTTTCTAGTAAAATATAAATCCTTTATAAATTTGGTTATTTAAAGTATAAAACTAAGAATCTGAAGATTCTCTTGAACCAATGACTCAGCAATGTACCTGAGTGTCTCTCAATCATCTCTTTCACTTTAAAAAACCTGAGGTGGATTAGGTTAGGGCTACAAAAACCTCTGAGACACCCCCATACCTCCCTACCCTCCAGAACCTTGACAGGAAGGCTAGATGCTGGCACAATTGCCAAAACACATGTGACTCAGATATGACCATGTGTAATTAAAATCCTAAATGGACTTTAACAAACCACCTGAGGAGGTAGAATGATGACTCCTAAAAAATGCCAATGCCCTAACATAGCAAAAAGGGACTTCTCAAATGTGACTTAGGTGACAAGTGTTACAAGGGGGAGATTGTCCTGGATTGCCTTGATGGGTTCAATCTAAGCAAATGATTTCTTAAACCGGAAGAGGAAGGCAGAGTGGGGAGTGTCAAAATGGCAACACATGAAGGCTTGGAAGTCCCGTAGGTGTTCTGAGGTGTGGAGGTCATGTTCAAGAACCTGACAGACTCCCTGGGAATTTAGGACAGCCTCCAGCCAAGAGCCAGGAAGGAAACAAGGAGATCCCAGTCCTACAACTTCTTGGAAATGACTCCTGCCAACCCCTGAATGAGCAATAAAAGGGATTCCTATGAAAAGAAACATGGCCCTGCTGACACCTTGGTCTTAGCCAGGTGAGACTGTGACGCATTTCTGACTCCTGACCAAAAACTATAAGATAATATATTTCCGTTGTTTTAAGTCAGTAAGTTTGTGGTCATTAGTCATGGCAGCCTAAAATCTGAACACACCACCCAAATGTGTTGCAAAAATAATTCTTTGGTTGGCATTTGGGAGAGGGGAAGGAAGGATATAATTCTTAGGAAGAGCTTCACTGGCATGAAATTTGAGCTGGCTTTGAAAGATGAAGGAATTGGAAGTAGGTTTAAGAGGAGATAGCATTCATCCTCGGGGTAGTTCGCAGAGAGGGGTCTAAGTAGAGAAGACTCTGACTAAAGCAGGACGCTGCGTGGGCAAAGAGTTGGAGTGACATCTGAATTAGGAATGTATTTTTTGAGGACTCTGCAGGCAAGATGAGAAATTGAGCTGTTTGAGGGCATTCTTATCTCAACCCACCCTTACAGAGTCGAATCTCTCCGCTATCCCAGAATGTGCTGACCTCATTGTGTCTTGCGATGCCATGAACCACCATGAAGCCGCCAACCACTAAAATACGAATAAACACGCGTTGAGTGATTATCAAGCACCATGCGCTGTACTAAGAGCTTTGTTCATATGATATACTTTAATCATTTTGACAGGCCCTCTCTTTAAATGAGTAAATTGAGGCTTAGAGAGATTTAATTAACTTGCCCTAGGACACAGAGCTAACCAGGGGCAAATCCAGGCACTGAAACCCTGCAGCCCAGAGTCAGCCATCTTCCAAAGTGCCTCCCATGACAATCAGATGCGCAGTTTGTCATCCGCGCCTGGAGAATGCTGTACCAACACATATTTTATTAGGCAGCTATACATATTTTTTCTGAGTATCGATGTTTATTATTCTTTTTCAATTGATCTTTTATTTTATTGTTAGACTTATTGAGGTCACATTGATTAATAAGAATTACATAGGTTCCATGTATGCAATTCGACAGTTCATCATCTACGTGATACACTGTGTTCACCACTCAGTGTCAGTTCTCTTTCCATCACCTTTTATTGGACTCTCCCTCCCCCTGTCCCACCCCCTCCCCACTTTCCCTTAGGTAGCCCCTAAACTATTGACTGTATCCATGAGATTTTGTTTCTTTGTAGCTATAGACACAACAGAGGTTATGCCTACTTACCAATGCATAATCAAGTATTTTTTTAAATGAAACTGAAAATTAGATCCAGTTATTCAGTCAGGTGAGATGTCTATAATGACCACAGTCTGATTCATCCAGAAATTGTTTACAAATTATAGCCCCAAAACTCTAGCTGTCTACAAACAAACACGATTCAATGATCACATATAAACCTGAACTAAGTTGGGTAGGTGTTGAAAAGCCTGGCGAGGTGCACCCACAGAGTTCGCCGCACCCGCAGTTGCATCTGCCGTGAAGCGTGGCTGGGATTCCCAGGATTCGACAGGTTAATGGAAAGGCACCTGTGTGATTCTGCTGAAATACCACCCTTTGCTCCCACAAGTCTCCATATAGTGTCGTGACCTGAGGGGAACTGGACAGCAGGAAAGGACCTCATTAAATACTGTGCACAAGTTAAAGAAAAAAAAAATAAAAGAACAGTGAAGGAACACAAATGCTGAGAGGTGACACATCTTGATGTCAGCCAACACTCTCTGTCCCACAACACGCAGTCTGTTGGGTAGGGCTTTGTTGAACTCCAGAATAGAAAGTTGAACTGTGTAAGTTAGAAATTCAAACTTTTACGTGAGATTTAATAAAGCAAGGATTAGTCTGTAGAATTGCAAATGCCAATGCATCTAAACAAAACCCATCTATTTTTATTTAAAGGCAGAAAAGTAGGGCACATATTAGCAGAATTAAAATATAATTAACTGATCATGGAATTAATTTCTAATGATGACAATTAATTTGCAGAAAATAGAACATGGCTGTAATGTTTTATTGATGGTACATAGAGTTATCACAAGTAATTGCTTATCCACTTGAAAGCCAACCTCTTTCCAGGAGAATAAACTTTGGTTCTTCAAATGGATTTATTTTAAAATTGCTTTTCATTTGGTAATATAAGTCTATATAAGACATTTCAGCAGATTAATTTTACCACCCTCACTCGTGTTGCTTATCATTTTTTCCTTTGGAAGCAATCACGGTTTCTTTTGCATCCTTTCAGATGGTTGTATATCTACACATCTATAAATCTACATGTCTATATACCTAACCACACACACAGGGAGTTTATTACTATCCTAGAAAAAAACCTCATTACTGGGAGATGATAGATAACAATCTACTTTTCCTCAAGTAAACAGAAGGAAAGCATTTTTAAAAGATTTCTCACTGTGCTATGAATGAAAAAAAAAATACAACGAATGGAATATGTATGATTGTTATTGTTTAGCTCTTTTGCTGGGAAGGACAATTATATGGCAGTGAAAGCATAGGCTCAGCAAACAAAATCAAGCTACTGTCTGTGTTATCACCGGGCGCTGCTTCCTCTGTAAGTGGGGACGCAAACAAGGTTGACCTCAGGATTACTGAGTCAGTCCCCCTAACATGTTCAGCACAGAGTTTGGCCCCTAGCAATAACACAAACTTTAGAAATAGGAAACAAAGATTGAGATGGAAGAAAGAGAAAAGTGTGTGCGTGCACGCATACGCGCGTAAGCCCAGGGCACTTCCCCCCAAATTTTTTGTGTGTCTTTATAATTATCTTAGGCGTTTGCTTTCAGAAAATGCAGCTATTTATTCTTAAGCTTAGAAAACATAGCGTTGGAAACCTTATTTACAGATTTGGAGCTGGAGACTTCAAGCTTCTTTTATTTATTTATGTATTATCATTTTTTTATGTGGGTGGTTCCCTGGCTGGGAATGGAACCCAGGCCGCAGCGCTGACAGTGCCGAAGCCTAGCCACTACACCACCAGGGAGCTCCTCCCAAGCTTCTTCTAAATCCACTTCTCACTTTTTCCCTGACAGTGTGCGAAAGCTATGGATGAAGCCAAAGTGAAGTTTTCAGATCTCAGAGACTTAGAGTCTGAAAGTGAACTATTGCTTTCCTACGGTTCCAGCTTTTGCCCTAATAATTGTCTAGGCTTTTCTGAGTCCTCTTCCTTTAGGATTCCACTCTACTTCTTTGGCAACCTTCACCACTTTTTATTGGCTCCCTCACATTTGACATTGTGGTATCATAGGGTATCCGAGTATTTCTTTAAAAGAGTCAGTCTTCTTCTAGACCACCACCCACCAACAGAAATACACTTTTTTAAAGGTCAAGAGAAAAATACTTTTAACTAGAGTGAGCAGACACACTAGCACATACCTCCGCCCTCTTCATTGTCATCACTACCCCCATTATGCCTCGACCCCTTTGGTATTACCAAATGTACCAGAGGAGGGAAAAGCTTGGGGAGTGCTGACAGAAAGGTGGGAGAAACTTAACCTTCTGGCAGAGAGTAGTTAGACATGAAAATAGAACCAAGCAACTATATCCAGTTCCTTGCCACCTCTCCTCAAAGGACCTCACTAATGTCAATATCACCTTGGCTCCCATGACAACCCCCTGACAAAGATAAATAAGTGTCAAATATGCTTCTGCTCCTAAGACATCTGGGCATCAGTACAAAACACAAATGCAAAACTCGGGCTGAGTCAAGCTCCTGATATACCACTTCACAGAAGAGCCACGGAAGGTAGGCTTGCCAACCCAAGCCGCTAGCCTTGTCTCTGTGGGGTTGTCAGCACCCTCTATAAAGCAGGTTGATAAAATAAAGAAGGCAGTTTCTGTTGGCATTTTCACGCCCTATGAAACACATGTTCTGTTTATAATACAAACATGACTGCAGGTATAGGACCTTTGGGGGATGCAGGCTGATTAAAAGATTTCTGATTATGGTCTCCATGCTTAAAACTTGGTTGAACCTGCAGCAAGTGAACTTGGGCCTTTCTTTGAAGAGAAGAGAAGACACAAAGTCCATCCTTGAATTTGAACCACAAAGTCCATCCCTCTACAAAAACCAGCACTTGTCCCTGCAACCTCAAACCCTATATTCCTGGGCCCTGGTTCAAAGGCATTTTCCACAAAGCGTTCCTTTGGTGGACTGGAGTGTTGTCTACTGTGAAGAAGAAAAGAGACTGAAGCCAGTGTCACTTTGGGGGTCACCTTTGCTTTTATGAAATTTAATGACACCAACATTTAAAAGAATATTCCACTTAAGACAACCCCCCCACAAACACGTGTTGTTTACATTCAGCATACTGTGGAAGTTAAGAATTCAGCTCTAAAATCGGATGGTCCTTGGTCTTGTTTTCCTCTGCTTTAAAATGGGCATGAGAATAATAGTAAGTGCTGCAATGAGTACTTCTGAAATTTCCAGAAATTTCCATTCATAAAGTAAATCTCACAGTGTAAGCCCAGGTACTTCATATAGACTCCATGTTTTTTCCTAGTTGTCTTGAATTCATATTGACTAATTTATTCTATATTCATATCGAGTATATTTACTGTGTATATTCTGTGTGCTATATGTAGGTTGACCAGATGACCCATTTGAAATGGGACAGAAACCAACGGGCCTGTCCTATTCCAAATGGTCCATCCGGTCAGCCTAGTCTCACTGGGCTAAATTCAAGGTGTCAGTAGGCTGACCAGACGCACCGTTTGAAACGGGGCAGGACCGTTGTTTTCTGTCCAGTTTCAAATGGGATGTCTGGTCAGCCTACAGAATATATTTATTGTGTATGTTCTGTCTGATGAATGGTAAAATTAGTCTCTTGGAAGGCAGAAACTATGGAAAGAGAAGAGAACAGATGATTCCTACAGAGGAACTAAGAGAGGAATGGAGAGATTTTAAGTTCCACCGTTCTGTTTTCTCCATGGCTCTGGAAGGCAGAACTTCTGGCTCCAGAAGGAAATAACCTTGAGGGAGACAGAACTGGGAATATGTTTAGATTCATGTTACACAGAGCTGAAGGTAGAACGAGTTTATGACCCCTGGCAACTCACAGTTTTCTAGGCTGAGATTCCTTTAGCCAATGGAGTTAAATCAAACATTTCCAGCTCATCTCTTGCTGTTTTAGGTACTAATCCCAAGGCTCAAAATAATATTCTGACTCTCTCCCAGCACTGTCCTCTGCTAGCAAAATGTCACGTAAAGAGAATAGGCACAAAGCCAAAAGCCTCGCGGGTAGGCCCAGTTGTGTGGCTTTAAACTGATGTGTGACTCCAACCCTGGGACTGACAGCTCCCTCGCCGAGCTGGGGGCTTCAGCTCACGTGCAGCTGCTCACAGCCAGGTACTCGGTTAAGTAGATAAAAGAGAAAACATTTTTTTTTTGTTTCATTTTATTGTTTTTCCTGTTCTGGGAAGTTATTTTATATTTATGTCATAGCATGTAGCTCATAAACGGCTGAAAAACCAACCTGAAAGTGTCTGAACTCTCAGGCAACTTTGGGTTTTAAAGAGTTAGGAAGCATCAGACTTTATTTTCTTTCCTTTTTCACATCATTTATTCACAAAAGCACAATACATGTCTTAGTCTTGCCCAGAGCTCTGCTACTCTTGTACATACGACAGAGTCTCAGTTAACCAGCTCCCATGGGGGCTGGTAGTTACTGGATAAATGTGTTATAAGTAGACTCTCCATTAACCAGAACTCAAGCAACCAGCACAGTCTCAAGCAAACAACAAGTTTTTGTGCCGGTTGCTTGAGTACCGATTAACGGAGCATCTACTGAAAAGGAAATGCTAGGACGTCCGACTTAGGATTGCTGGGAGATGTTTACTGTGGGTGTGTCCCATCAGAACCTGCCTTTTCACGGCGCTGCGATTTCTGTATCTCTTCATGGGCTCACAAGAATCCTTATCTAAGGGGATGACCCTTGAAGGTCATTTTTCTCACGTCAGCCGTGCCTTTTCTGTCCATCTTCTGTCCAGTTTGCCTCTCCTGCTTTCTCTTTAAACTTAACATGACTGAAATGGAATGAATCGACCGACTTCTGAAAGCCCATGTCCTAGTCCCCAGAGGGTGCCATTTGAATTTTATTACTTTTAAAGATTCACCCGTGCTTTCAGTGACATAAAAAGTAAATGACCTCCGAGTGGCATCTTTCAGGTTTAAAGATTTAGACTCTAAAGCAGAAACTCGCTTATGAGACCCCATGCCTTGAAAGACTGCAAACCCTCTTCAAATGCATGTTTAACAGTTTTTATTCCCCTGTGAAATATGAGGATGTTTATATCTTTGCTGAAATCACGAAAGGCCCAGGTAGCAAATTTTCCATTGCAAGTCTTCATTCCTGTCCTGTCGTTTGAGGTAGAGTAAACGAACAGGATCTGATCACAGCCTTGTAAATGTGAAATAACTCCTGAGTGACATCTAACATCACAGCCACCTCGCCTGCTATCTGCCTCACATGTCTCACGAGGCCCCATGGAACACTTGCCCCAGAACATCGTTCTGCCCCCTCCCCCGGGTCTCCAGGGTGGCTTTGTAATAAGGCTGTTACACCGAGGACAGGCGTCTGTGATTCTCAGCCTCCAACAATGCTCCGGGCTGGGCAGCGGGTGGGGAAGGGGATTCACAGCCGAAGCTCTGCTCCACTCAGCGGCCAGGTCTACAGTACTGACAGCTGCCGTCTGGAGCTGGTGTCATTGTCAGGGCTGCTGTCTACTTTCAACAAGAGAAAGGGGAGGCTGACATTCCCGAAACTGCCTTTGTAAACTCTTCTCCAGCCCTCAGGGCCGCTGCGTTTCTAACTGGGGATTCAGACGGGTTGAATCATCTTCACTCACATCTTGTCTGATGCTCTAAATACACAATTAATCAGTTGGTTTTAAAAATGGCAGTTTGAATGGAAGTGAAATGACTCAAAGCCAGTTACTATGAGAACAAGGCCTGACATCTATGGTCAAGGAGAAGGGTCTCATCTGAAAAAAACATTCCCCATACCTGTAATCAATTACCTAAAGAACATGTGGGGTATTTGTTAGGATCTCACATTGTGAAGGGACCACAACAGCATCCATGTTGTTGCAAATGGCAGTATTTCATCTTTTCGTATGGCTGAGTACTGCTCCATCGTGTACGTGGACCACAGCTTCCTTATCCAGTCATCTATCAAGGGACATGTCGGCTGTTTCCATGTCTTGGCCATCATGAATAGTGCTGCATGGATGGATCTTGAGATTATCATGCTAAGCAAAATAAGTCAGACAGAAGAAATCGGGAACCATATGACTTCACTCATATGTGGGATGTAAAACTGAGAGCAACAAAGAAACAAGACAAACATAGAAAAACTCAGACACAGAGAGCACTATGGTAGTTACCAGAGGAAAGGGGGTGGGGTAAGGGGGAGGTAGAAGAGGGTAAGCGGGGGTCAAATACATGGTGACAGAAGGAGACCTGACTCCGGGTGGTGAACACACGATGCAACATACAGACGATGTTTTATAGAAGTATACATTTGAAATCTACATAATTTTAGTAACCAATGTCAGCCAATAAATTTAATAATATTTTTTAAAAATTCAAAATGAAAAGTTGCTAATACTTTCTTGTAAATAAATTGCCAATGTGAATAAAACATCTTGAAAAGGTTTTACAAACTTCACAATAACATCGATATCAAGAAATGCTTAAAATTGTTTTGACAAGATGGATGCAATATCTTTACGGTAAAAAAACGTGGATGTAAGAAGCCAAATTTTTAAAATATTTTAAAATAAATAGAAAACAATATAATATATTCATGAGGTCTCAATATGATCAAGCTGACTTTTCGTCCTAAATCAGTCTACACGTTGAACACCATCTCAATCAAAATCCCTCCAGGGTTTTGTTTTTTTTTTTTAATGGAAATTGACCAACTGATTCAAGAAATCTGTATGAAAAAGCAAAAGACCTAAACTAATCAAAACAACTCTATTCCATGACTCAACTGATCTACACAACTGCCTTTCCCCACCGAGTTTCCTCTCCCTAGAAACCCCAAATTTTTCAAGGGGTTTTTGGAGCTTGCTTTCTGCTAAACTCACTGGCTGCGTGCTCTCTAAACTTATTTTTCCTGTCTGTCTGAGAAAATAAACAGAATGGGCCACCTCCTCCTTTTTGAAACGCTCTCCAGTTTCCAATGACACATTTTCCTATTCCTCTTCTTAATTGTCAACTTCTCTGTTCCTGTCTCACTGATGATTCTTCATTCTTCTCACAGGCTTAACTCTGGTCATTTCCTTGCTCATCATCCTCTAACTTATTTCTTTCCATTAGGTTTCTGTATCTTTCATTATCACTCCTGTGTTAATGGCTCTCAAATTCCCAAATCCAGCCTCAACTCCTTTTGCAGAATTCAGCATTTCTTTTCACCCTTGAAGTGTCCATAAAGGTCTCCACATGGATACTCTGTCCTCGTGTTACATACTCCAAACAAACATACCGTTTTTATCTGACAAACCATTGAACACTCTTAATTTCCTTCCGTATGTTGCTCTCAGTCTTACTTTCTTTTTATCCCAGTTAGTAAGAGCACAGTTTCCTCAGCTTCAAGAATCAGAGGGGCATCTCCATCTATTACTAGACTAATAATCAGTCACCAATCTCTATGGGTCCCTCTGGAACATTCCTCACCTTTATTTTCTTCCCTTTGTAATCAAGCCTCCACCTGCCATTTTCCTATTTATTGCAATAGTTTCAGTTACCTCACTTATTTTTGTGTGCCTCCAGACATGACACTACTCAGAACACAAATATTTCATCTTCCAGCTTCATTGTGTGTCCATATGTATTCCCTAATTATTCCCAAGTAAAAAAATCTGTATTCATACTGTTCTCCTACCTATACTTAGCTTTTATTCAATAATATTTTCTCTGTGTCAGACACTGGGTTACATGATGACAACAGGAGAGCAAGTCAGAGCTCTATAAAAGCTCTAATGAGGGAGGCAGATGTGAAAACAAATCACTGTAACAAAATATAGTAAAAGACATGAAAGTCACATGAATAGACGTTTTAGCAATACAAACGAGGGGGTAATCAGATCTTCATAAAAGGTAGGGAAAGATACAAGAAGGAGATAACCTCTAAGAGTAGATGATAGAGATGTAAACACAGAGAATGACACGTGCAGCACGTGCAGAGGCTGGGAGCCATGGCGACCCGTGATGTGTCTGGACAAGAAAGAATCCAGTGTGCCTAAGGTGCCTGTTCACCACATCACCTCCCAGGTCCACCTACAAATCCCGTTCATGCTGATTCCCACCTCCTTTTGTAAGCTTTTATGGGTGGCTTCTTCCACTTTTTTTTTAAGGGATTTGTCCATCAGCTGTTTTGATTAACCATAACCTGTGCTATTGGGGTGGTGATAGTGTTGGGTGTTCACTATCAGATTATAAGGATCTGAAGGTAAAAAAGAATGGTTTACATTTCTCCTTCTCTTTTTCCTTCCCCTACTTCCTCTTCCTTCTCCCTATCTTATTGCCATGGACATAAAAACTCCCTCAAATTATAGTAGGATTTTTATAACTGAGGAAAGAGGGTCACTTCAGTGGTTTTCAACCCTGGCGGCTCCCTAGTGTCACTTGGATAGCTTTTAACAAAACTACTGACTGCTCTAATGTCTGAACCTTACCCTGTCTAGCTAACTCTGAAACCTTGGAAGCGAACCCAACCCTTGATATGACTATACAGCTGTGTATCTCCATGTGTATAAGGTATGTAGGTTTATACCTACAGTGCTATAGGCGTCTGATGGGAAGCCATGGCTGAAATGCACTGACCGACTCTTTTCTAGATGAGGAACTTAAAACCAAGGGGGATGAGGTAGCGTGATCCAGGTCACCCAATCTGAGGCAAAGCTGTGAATGGAAGTCTGACCTTTAACTCCT
The DNA here is from genome assembly GCA_004026885.1 of Lyroderma lyra. Classification (NCBI taxonomy): domain Eukaryota; kingdom Metazoa; phylum Chordata; class Mammalia; order Chiroptera; family Megadermatidae; genus Lyroderma; species Lyroderma lyra. The sequence continues at coordinate 12,359 of PVJL010004168.1, forward strand.
GGTCAGAAACTTTGATTTAGAGCCCACTGTTTCTGAAGAACAAACTCTGTTCTTTCTTGAATGAGATGATTAAGTTGTCCTCATTTCTTTGATCCTCTGAGACATGGATCTTACCAGGAAAAAGACGACAGTGTGTGTGTGTGTGTGTGTGTGTGTGTGTGTGTGTGTGTGTGACATTCTTTAAGTGACTTGTCAGATTATCTTTATCAAAGCAATTCTGGATGTTATGAATAACCCAGAAGTGAAGAACTATTAAAGAGGATCCTACTTTAAAAAGAAAACAGCAAAGGTGTACGAGAGCTGCTCGGAAGAAATCCAGTCTTAAATGCCTCTGTTTTTCCTATGACGTGGCCTCGTATGTGTATGGGGGAGACTTCCTTGGGAGAAAGTCTGTATTAAATGGTATCAGTGAAGCTTCCAAATCACACAGGGAAGCTGAGAACGAGCTGGAATTTCTCCAGCCTGTCACATGGCTCTTCACAGGCCAAGCCAAAGATACAAGGGCGTCCTTCACATGGCACTTGAGTGACTCTGATAAACTATAGCAGGTGGGAGCCACGTGAGCAGATGCAAATGGGACAGTGGGACTGCATGGCTTGGCTGGGCTGTTCTATCCGTCTCATTTGTTCTCACGAGTACTTTAAATACAGAGCTCCCCATGACCTCCTTGTTTTCTAACCCTGCGAAGTGGGACTTTATCTCTAAATCTCATTGTAAATTACCTGGCTTCCTTTTTGCTCTGACCCCCTTTGATGTATTGTCTAATAGATTTCCATTCCCAAAGAGCCCTTTCCTTGTGACATTATTTATTTATTTTCCAGGTTTGGGGTGGAGGCATTGCTTAATGCCTCAAAAGGCTATAATTTCTCAACATTTATTTCCTCTTGGGTTCATAGTGCATGAGAATGTTTCTTTTAAGTTCTCCCTTTACAAGAAAAACTGAAAATAGTAAAATGTCCTCTGCTATTTTTTTTTTAACTAGAGTAAATAGGCCCTCAGGCAGGTACGTATTGACCTGCTGTCTTCCTTTATATGTGCCATCATTTCAGACACACGAATTCAAAGTAAAGAATACCAATAAGGTCTTCTTTATTTACCCTAAAGGAGTGAGTTATTGAAAGTGTACACGTGTAAGATTTATATAATTTTTGGCTTAGGAAATTTTGCACTTAAAGGTGAACATAGATATAGTTTCAACTAAAATTTTGCAGACCGTTTCTGAATATTTGGGCTGAGAGTAGCCACAAAGCTGTCGAACCACCACACCAATCCCCTCTTGAACAAGAAGTAGAGGACAGAACCTGAGAAAAACTCCCCTGATGCCCAGCCTGTCAGAAAAAAATCCTACCGTGTGTTTAGAAGCAGTGACGTTCTGTTGTTACAAATCTCTGATGAGACAGACATTGAATCTAAATTTAGACCAAATAAAGAACAAGTGCTCAAAAGAGTGTCCTATTTAGCAAACAACTTCAGGTGTCGCCGACCTCTGGATGAATGTTTGACAGAAATACACAACCAGAAAGAAATGCCTATGGGAAGTCTGATATTTTCTTCTTTCGGTTAGGAAATGTCTATTTCTGAATTTTAATGATTGCCTCCATTATTGGTCCAGGTTTTTCTTTCTTTTGTTTTGTTTTCATAGACAGTAGTGGAGTCGGCTTTATCCTATTTTCTGCTCATAATTGAAGTCATCTTGTGTTTAGATTCAGAAGATTTTGGGCTTTGAGAGTGTTTTCAAGTTTCTTATGTTCAGAAGCTCTGAAAACTAAATGTGTTTGTTACTGCTATGAATTATTTATAGATGTCATTATATTATTTAGTAATGTTCAGGTTCTGAATATGCAGAAATCTGGGTTCAAATAACGACTGAGCTACTTAAAAATCTTAAGAAACTCCCACACCCCCCCCCAAGTGTAACTTTCCTCATCAATGTGATAGGACTCCTTGTGATACTAAAAAGCATACCATTGTTGGGAGAATTAGCTGAAATTACAGTTTAGATAATTAATGACTGACATGTAGTAAACATTCAGTTGAAGATGGTGATTATAGCTAATTTTCACTAACAAATAAAATATAACATTCTTAGATTATAGTTAGATCAAGCTTACAATGAAGAAATATCATTGTGAACTTTATATAAGGACAGTCATTCAACAGTTATGGGAAGTACTCTTACTGCTACCAGCCTTGAATTTTGATAGATCAGGCATGTGAAATTACAAGATATTTATTTAAGCAAAACACACTCAATACGGCCTCCCTTCATAGCCTTGGTCTAAACTACAGCTCTTCACAGATTTATGACTCCTAAATAATTCCACTAAAGAAGCGATTGGTTTCTTGATGTCTCACTCGAGCAAAGTAATTCATTCTGTGCGACAGCGTGATGTTTCTGGCACTATTCAGTAAAAACTGTGTCTGTGACTTGGGTAAGACCATGTATAAACAAATATTGCTCCACAATTTTGCATGGCACAGAGTTGGAAGACATAGCCCACATCACACACAACAGAATCACAATTCCAGATAATCTCACCCCACTGCAGCAGAGATATTTAAGAGACAAACAGAAAGTCTAACTTTCTGATGCAAAAATAGTCACTGAGCAGAAACAGGATGGTGGGAAGAAATTGAAATCAAATTTCCCAAACAGAAATCTAGGAAACACTAGAGTTATCCAAGATGACAATGCAGCCCTCCCCTCCCCCACCCTCCTTCCTCCCAGATTCATACTAGATCACCTCCATCTAAATAAATAAATGAGTATTAATAAGTAAATATCTAAGTACTTGAAGTATGTCAAAACATAAAAAGTAAACAAAGGGCAAATAGGTATTTTGACTCCTCTATTCTGTCTTCTGTTAATGACATCAGCATTTACAAAGCCTCACCATCACTAAGTAACATCCTTGACCCTTTCTCTGTCACCTCTCAATCCAGTTATTCACCAACAGCCAGCAAACAGTTCCATCTGCCCAGATTTGAACTTCAGCTTCAATCGTCATGTTGGGGCAAGGGGTAGGGGGTGGATTCCTACTGTCTAATTTGGTGTTCTGTGTCTACTTTGTCTCCTCTAAAATCTGTGTCATACCTGATCTTCTAGAATGCACACAGGATCCCAGCATTTCTCTACTCAAAATTTGTCTGTAAATATCTATAACCTAGACAATTAAGTCAAAACCGTTTAACCAGCATAGAAGGCCCATTGGAACCACCGTTACCATTTATCCCCATTTACACATTTCCCAACGCTATCCCAAGTTTTCACAAGTCAGGGAGTTTTGCGTACTCCTGTCTTTATCTAGATTTACTCTCATTTCTATTTCTTTTTCATGCTTCAAATCTAAAGGCAGAAATCAAATCAGAATAGGAAAATTAGCTGATCTATGCCCTGTTTCCTTTGTAATTTATATGCTTTGTCTTATAAGTGCTCAGTTATATGCCTCTTTCTCGGTGATTTGAGCACTTTAAAGCTTTCGATCACAGTGCATCCCAAGCTTCTATAAAGTAACTGACACATTAAGGGTCTCTAATAAACAGTTGAAAACTAATGCCTTAATTGCTAGAACAGGCACTTCTGATAATCGGATAAAGTGATTCTTCAACCTGAATTGTGAAATTTGTAGTTTGTCATTGATCAGAAAATGTCCCCACTGTAATTCTATGGATTAACCACGTTCTTTTGCTTTGAGTACTCCAAACAAGACAGATATGATTTGGTGAAGAACTGCTCATGGCTAAGACCTTAAGAGGCTTTTCTCTTGGCATTGAATTAACCCTTACATTCTGCAATAAGAAACAATACAGGTAGGTCCTACTTTGGAAAGATTTGATTTAACTTCAAGGAAATTCAAGCATAATCTGTAGAAACTTTGAGATTGATGATTCTGAGAGAAAAATTGACCAATATGTGTATATACTGTCACAAAACTGTGGATGCATTTCCAAGATAGGAATGCAAATAGCCACAATTTCACCCACAACTTATTCCCATTCTTGATCAGATAACTGCTAGGAAAACACTATTTTTAAGTGAACAAGTGATTCATGTGTCTTCCACAGAGTGCAAATAACCAGCTGCTGAGAGCTCCAAAAATACGCTGGTTTAGAGCCTCTGTCAGAGCGGACGGTCCCAGTCCTGACATGACACTGCGTTTCCTCAGCTGCTCTTTAGCAGATTTCTAGAAAACTCTCTGAAAGGCACATAAGCTGAGTTGCTGTTGGAAAAATTCCTTTTTGGGGTCCCCATCGTTTTGATTCTCTAAATGGCATGCTCCCAAGAAACAGATCATCTCACCAACGCAGCACAACCGTTGGATCGGTCAGTTTCCAAGGGTCCGGAAGGGGAGTGCACTCATTTTTGAATGAGGTGCTGGCTAAAATGAATGGAGCACAGTGGCGATGGGTAAGCCACCAATTAATTGCATTTAGAAAATGAGGCCATTGGGTGACACATTGTCAAAGGTCCCCGATATTTTGTAATGGTGCGTTTGAGCATCAGCTTGTTCTGGGGTCACAGCAGGAATGGTCCTTTCTGCAAACTCCTCCTGTAAGTGGAGTGAGCCCAGTTAGGAAAGAGAAATTCTAAACCGGACCAATAAAGAAGCAGCGAAACCAGACTGCTGCGAATCACGCACCTGCTCCTCCCGGATTGGGGTTCGCCTCCCCGCACCCGGCCCAGCCTTTGAGCCTGAGCAGGGAACTGCCTGAACCGCATTCCGAGAGGGGACTCACAAAAACAATTGAAGAATCACCTTTCCGCCCAGGCCAATTGGGTAAATTGCCTTTGTGCTTTTCCATGACTTGCTTTGGCCGGATGGGATACTTGGCACTCCAGCCGGTGGCGTTGGACCAGCTTTTGGAGCAGTGGGGTTTTTGAAAATGATTTCTTTTATTCTCTCTACAGACAGTTGCTCCAGCACAGATGTCCTCCCTGAACGATGGGCCCAGACGCTTTTCTGTCATCGTGGGCCATTGTGAAAATCTATCTGCTGAAGTTTTTCTGATTCCCCACCACCACCACCGTGTATCCAAGAGCATACGTGCGAAAGTTTGGGATGAAGGCCGCGTTTCGACAGCGAGCGTGTAGAAACCCAAAACCTTCCGAGATAAGTCTGCGCCTGTGATGAGCTGAAATACTTTTCCCCTTCCACCTCTCTGTCCCTACTATGAAATTCCATCTTAAACAAATAATGTTAAAAGCGGGGGAAATGAATGGAAGCCCATGGAAAATTAAAGCGCTCTTTCCCTAGACCAACAAGCAAGCTTAGACTGTTATGTGAATGCTTCGTCCTTATTGCCAACCCTCTCAACCCGTTTAAGACCTAATTAATTAGAAACACCGTATTAATACGGAAGAACAATTATGGTAGCCAACGTGCTCTTGTCAGAACTCGGCCATGGTAACCATGTAAGCAAGACCGCAGAGGAGTGCCTAGTGTCTGCAGAAACAAGCCTGCCTTTGCACACTGAACTGAGCATTCCTTGAGACATGGTTGCATGCCCTAAATGTAAACCTCTACAAACTGCCTCAGAGTTTCGTGGACCCTTACCCCTATTTTACAGAAAGGCAAGCTGAGAACAGCGAAAATGAAGTCACTTGCCCCAGAGTGCTGTACTAGCTGGCAGGAGAGACAAAAGGTGAACCACAGGTGTCTTACCCCAGAGCTCTGCGCTTCAGCCTATATGACTTGGATATCCCCTCGTGTGAATTGCACATGGGATACAGCCATTAATGACACTTTCGTGGGGAAGAAATGGGACAGGGATGCGTTCTCTGATGTCATGAACAGAGTAGAAAATACAGAATGACAGGCCTGCTCAGAGGATTCCCACGGGGAGCTTGGCTGATTGAGAAAATAAAGGGTAACTACAGGAAGTGATGACAGCACCCACCACTCAGCCAGGGTCCGAGCCCTTCCCAGTGAAACGGAGCACAAGAGAGCATCTCATGACATATTTACAGGTTTAGCAAGAGACGACAAAAATGAGCGTGACAGTTAATTACTATCTGTCACAACCGTGAGAGTTACAGATACCTTTACAACATGGGATGTTCAAAGGAGTATAAAGGCATTACTAATTTTTTGTATTTGTGCATTGTATATTTGGGGTACCTAAACTTAGATTCCAAGAAGATTCTATTAAAAAAAACCTAAGTGACTTTATGAGAAAATGTGGGGGCAGGGCGGCGAGGTGTGCAAGCATGTGCTGCCTTCCACCAGCCACACAGAATAAAAATTGCTTTAGGGATCAGTAGATCATAATTTTTACAGTTTTGACTCAACCCTGTAATTTTTGACAAGTCACTTCTCCTTGGTAGTAGCCGAAGCAATGGCACCACACCGAATGTCTTCATTTGTAAACTAGGAGGACTCAGAAGACGATGGTGAGCCATCGATGAGAGATAACGTGCCTCGCCTCTGTGTCATCATGGCAAATTAATAGTCACTGCTATTATTCTCATTATAAATCTGAGGAGCTAGATGTCCCTCGCGTTACTTGTCCCTCAAGCCCCTACCACCTTTGATGTTCATGTCCTGGTCCCTTAGGTCATATTAAAAAAAAAATCTCTGTGTATTTCTCTCACTGTATTCATAAGAAGAAAGCCATATATCTTATTTGTCATTAGTATCCCCACACACAAGAAAAGAGATTTGCTTTTTATTCGTTTTCCAAGACATTGGCAAAAGATATTATAACTGGCATCTCTTTCTAATTAGTGAGTTATAAAAAAAACAGTGAGGACCAGCAGAAATAAGGTAGAACAACCTAAAATCTCAAAAGGATCATTTGCAAATCTTTATCGGGTTTGGGACAGATGTTATTCTTTTCCAAAGCCAAACCTTTGTTTTATGTATAAGCCAAATAGAAGGGCTGTCTGGAAAGTATCCAGCCATGTAATATGAACAATAGAGGCATTTATGGCTGGATTTTTTCCAGACAGCCCTCATATATACAAAGCTACTTAACTGATATTTATGAAATTGCTTGTTTTTATCAGAGTAGCCATTGCTTTATTAGTTCACCGTAAAACACAATCAAGCAGTAGTAAATAAGGCATAAACATGAACTTCAATTAATGTTACTTTAAAATGTCATTGAGTTCACAATAAAGTCCATGTTACAATAGATGGTTAGCAAGTTGGAAAATAAAAAATCTGGTTTCTCAAATATCTCCATGTAGTAAATGAAATCCAGCTATATATAAAAAAACTAAATACTTTATAATAAAAACTAGATGAAAATAGAAGTGAATGGTTATTAAAGACCCAGAAATCAGTTTCTAAATGGAGTGTTTCCTAGAAGAAAAAAATATATGTAACAGTAGGTTTTGCCATAAAAATTTTAAATTTATGCACATTAATAAGTATAACAAAAATGCAAAAATAAGCAGAATGGGAAACTTTTTATAAAATAGAGTCATGAAAGAAATTTAAAAAACACCTTATTAAAATTACAAGAATATTTGATGGGAAAACAATTCACTGATATATGGGCAAAACTATCATAAGGCATTTCTAAGAAGAGACATACATAAAAAATACTCAATATTAATACAAGCAAAATAAAATATCAGAAAGGCATGTTTTGGTCTTTCAGATGTCTTAATCTCCTACTGGTGCTTGAAATCACTCAAAGCCATTTTCAAGTGAGCAGCAAAATCTATCAAAGACACGAGAGCGCTCACCCCTTTGGAGCAGATAATGGCACTTCTGTAAATACACCGTAAGTCAGTGGTCTGAAATACAAATGCTTGACGTGCAAAAAATGTGGTTTCTTTTGATAAGAAATGAAAGCAACTCCACTGCACAATATTGATGGTGCAAAAGCTGCACAGCCTTTAACAAATTATGGTAGTAGAGGGTATGGGGAACTCTTCCTTGCTTATCTCTTCCCTTCTTTCTTTCCTTTCATAATCAAATTAATCGGGCATTTATTATATTTATTTATAGGTATTTATTATAACTCACACTATTTTATGCAAATTTATGACTATGTATATGCTTTTCATTGAGTTCATGTTTTCCTAACTGTCACCCTCTGCCATGCCTATTATAAACAATAGACGCACAGAAAAGTAGAAGAAGAAAGTTGGAATCACAAGATCTCTCCCTCCTTGGAGTCACTGTCCCCAAGTTTGACTCTTTCTTGTGTTTAGGTCTCAGGCGGATCCCTGATCCTCAAATGAAGCCTTTGATATAAAACCCCACTCCAGGAGGACAACACAGGACTAAATACACTGTCCCTTCACCATGGTTGCGTAGCCCCCAGAAGTAACAACAATAGCGTTTCTGTGCATTTACTTAGTCTCCTTTTAATTCCCTGTATCATTAACATGTAAATTGTGTCTGTCTGGTGTATCGCCGACTCCCACCACCCAAGCCAGCACTTCAGATGAGTTGGTGAGCCCCAAAACATCCACGCTTCGATGGGAGTCAAAGGAAGGTTCTGGAAAAGTGGTGTGTGAGCTGAGTGGGAGGTGAGGGGCATATGGGATTTAGCAGGAGGGAAGGAAAGGCTGGTGGCAGAATACTTCCGGCAGAGTGACAGGCAAGGTCCAGGGCTCTGAGGCAGCCACGAGTGTGGTGACCGTGAGGAACTGAGAGATGACCATGTGACTGCGGTGTGGCTCAGAGAGAACGGTTAGGATCAGTGTCTACAAACCTTTGCCTTGATTTTGCTTTGTTTATGTGGAGCAGATGGCTGGAGGTAAAAATAATTAAAGTTAGAAACTTTGCGAGTTGCTTGACCAAACCAAAATACTTTTCAGAAAGTTTTTGATCAGTTTACATTTCTATATGACATCTGTCTGTGAAATTGTATCTCTCACTTTATCTCTTGAAATGTTAAGTATCCCCCCGTTTTTAAAATGAACTTGTTTAATGTGTCAGTCACGAGAGTGAAAAATTACACTATCTTTTAAGATTTGGCACAAAAAGTACTTCTAAAAATCTTTCCTGATTAACTCTACTCAGCTAAAATAGCTTCTATATAGTATAGTCCCATGATTCAGGTATTCATTTTCCACCACATTATTTTGCAGTTTTAATTCCGATGCTTTGTCATTCTCTTAATGTTGCTTAATGTGCTTGTCTTTTCCCCCCAATTAGATTAAAAGCCCCGTAAAAGCAGTTCAGTACAATTCAATTTAACTAATAGTTATTGAATTCCTACTTTGTAAAAGGCTTAATACAAACCCCTAAGTAAGAGAAAAACCAAAATACACAATCTTTGCTCTCTGGGAGTTCAGAGTTCAGTCCCAGGAAGATAAAACATGCACAATTAGCCATGACAGGCAGCAGATCTGCTGTCACTTATTTCTTCTTACAATAAAGTAATGAGCAATTACTGGTAAGTAATAAATATTAATAATAAAATGAAATTTCAAAGTAATGTATTGCAACTCAGGGGAGGGAGAAATTAATGGCTAGAGAGGCCTGAGAAATACTGAGGAATCAAATGATTACAGCTAAGGTCTGACAAGTTGGTAGAAAAAGAACCCAGGTGGGTAGAAAACAGCATTAACAGTGGGAAATGAAGGTCATGTGCAAGAAAGCGCAGCGTGCCCGTTGTGGCTGGTGCATAAAGTTTGTTGAGACCACAGGCAACAAATTATATAGAGGACACGCTGACCTAAGACTTTCACCTGTGATTAATTATTATTCTCTAAATATTTGTGAAATGGTAGGGAAATGATCCTGCACAAACCAAAGTCCATAGACCTGTCGTGGTGGTTGTGACATCCACCGATAAAAATATTTCACAGGACATAGCTAAATTTTCATTTCCCCCCGCCATTTTCAAACCCAGGTTATGTTTTGTTTATAGCAAAAAAAAAGGACATAACAAATAGTAAGTTTCCTTACAACTTGTCCTAGATGGAATTAGATGGAAGGGTGTTATTATATTACATCTTCACTGGGGACGGTCCTCTTGAAGAGTGAATTTCTCCCTCCCAGCAGGTGGGCAAGCCAAGTGACAAAAGAGGTGATGATTCATCTAATTTTGAGTTCACCCACTGTATGATGGCAGCATTCACAAAAGAGTGAGGCAACCGGATTGCTAACCCAGACATCTGCCACACTGACAGCTCTCTATGATTCCAAATATAGGACACTGTGATCTGACAACTATAAATGAGAAGAACTGAGAAAGGATTTCTGGGAGCAAATGACAAAATGAACATGGTTACCTGGATGTGTGTGTCCGTGGAGGATTAGGTTTCCTGCAACCAGTCAGACATCCATCCAACAAATATTTAAGAACCTTCTATGCAAAACCTAGTTTTTGCTGTGGTGAATGTATGAAAATCATTACATAAATCTTACCCTCTGGAATTTTATAGCCTAATAGAAGAAAATGTGTCTTTTTAGAAAGGAATGTGCTTTTGTGGGATTGATTCTTATTAGCTTGATGTTTCAGGCTTCCAACAGTCTTACTTTGTCCACAAAATAGTCACAGCACCCCCAACATGCACCCCCCCAAATCTTCTCTACTCTAATTATCCATTTGGCCCCTGAGAGTGGAAAAATGAATCGACTTTTTCCTACGCCTCTCTGAGCAGATCAGGTTGATCTGGGTTACGGCTGCGGTTTAACTTGTGAACGTGTGATTGCAAATAAAACCCTTATTGGATTCCAGGCCCTGACCAACTCTTCGGCAAACGGACAGCATTGGCCAAAACTATGGGGGTCATATAGGAATTAGAAATGACTACAACTTCCAGAGGAGTATCCTCGATATATCAAGGAGGGATTTTGTTGTGATTTGTTTGAAATACACCCCTAGCCTCTTTTCAGGCTGAAGTCAACTGCTTCCTCTGACACATTTATTTCCTGTCTCAGAGGTTCTCCCCAGTCCTCGGTTTATATAAGCAAATAAAAATTAAAGCACAAAGAATACCTTTTTCCCTAGCTATGTTTGTTAAATGCTCATTTTTGCCTTTTGATTCATCAGATGAGGGAGAAACTGAATGAACATCATCTTCTTCAGGTTTTAGGAATAGGTGTCTCCAAAGGGACCCGTAATCCATGGGTGAGAGGACAAAAGCCAGGCATGGAGCATTTCTAACTTAGCTGAGAGTCATTCTAGTTCTTCCTCCCTCCCTCCCTCCCTCCCCCTCTTCCTCCCTCCCATTTTCTTCCTTTCTTACTTGCTCCAGCCACTCCTGGAGCATTAATACACCCGGGTGCCTCCTCCGTTTTTGCTTTGGATGAATGCCACCCTCATCGTGTCACCTTAAGCACCGTCTGCTGCAGGCCCCAAAGCCAAGTTTCACATATGTGACATCTCTATCTTCGGAGATTTTAAAAGAGGATTTTCAGCATTTGTACGACCTAATCACCAAAAGGACTCCCAATAGCGTACGGTGCAGGTAGTGCCTGCTTTGGCCAGTGTAAGCAATTTGTGAATTTTATTATAACATGTACATATTTTAACTCATTACAAAGAGACTAAATAAAACATATGTGTTGTTCTCCAGTTTTTGACTGTTAATTGCGATCAAAGCAACATTCTGACAACAGTGACAGACAGAGATGCTGCCTAACACGGAGAAGGAATAGCACCCAGTGTGTTCATGCTGCAAATTGTGTTTATCCTACAACAAAGATGAGTAGATTAGCATGCTTTTCACAAATGCGAGTTCCCTGAAATCCAAGAGGAGTGGCTTTCAGGGCATCTTTGCCATTGGCATCTGTGTTTTATTTGTTTAGCAAAAGTATTCTGAACAGAGAGAGGCAGAGTTTGCAAGGAAAGAGAGACAAACTAAGGACAAGAGGAAATTAATTTGAAGGTCAAATGACATATTCCAGTTCTCCTGCCACTTACTTTAGCAACTGATTCATGCACAATACAGTCGGCTGTGCTCCCACACAATGGTGAGGAATGAGAATAGAAGAGCTCCGCAAGCTGGCACAGCCAGATAAAGAGGGTTCAGAGACACACAACCTGCAGAAACCTGCGTAGATTTATGGTTGTGCACTGGGTATAGCTCACCTGAGATAATTGCTTCCATCTCTTTTGTCTTCCTTTCTTTATTTTTTGCAGTTCAAAAGCATTGCTAGTATATATATATATATATATATATATATATATATATATATATATATATGAGGAGACTTATGAGGTGAGAGACATACTCATTGTATGAATGCTTATTTTTAATTAATATCCTATTAGCAGAAACTGTCGCTGCTATTACAGTTTGTCAAACAAGGCCGGCATGGAAGGCACGTCATTCCGTCCCTTTCAGTAACCCAGCAAGCTCTGACAGCAAAGGCCAATTCAATCACATGATTTGCACATTACCCCTGCCCCGGGCTTAGCACTACGGGAATTGGGGTGGGGGTAGGGCTGCCAGGAGAGCAAGGTTACCTGCTTTCCACTCTTACAGATCTAAGAAACCGGCATTTTTAGAAAGTGAACTGGAGGTGACTTATAATAAAAGTTCCAAATATTTTAAATTGGAAATTATTACATTTCACAAAAAAACTATTTGGGGGACAATAAAGTGCTAAACGAAGTTGCTTGGGCCTAGATGCACCTGGAGATCACAGAGGACTGGGGGGCATGTACGCGGGAGCTAGGATCGTGTTCTAGAAGGATGGATGCATTTTGAATTGCTACAAGCATCAAGTTCATTTCATTCAACAATTTACCAAAACTGCTGCTATTGTTGTTCTTACTGTGTCTTTAACACGATTAGCAGGGACTGAAGGAAGAGGGGTGGGTGTTGGCAAAAGTAAAAAACATGATGAGCTCGCTAGAGTGAGAGGAGAATTCAGGATCCTTGTACACCAAGCCAAATGTTGTTGTTTTGCTCGATTTAAACCAAGTTGGGTAAGAGAGTCAGATGATGAACTGGTTGCTTTTAACGCTCTTTTCCCAAAGCGCTTTGCTCATGATGCAACTTGAGTACGTGCCCCATTGCTCTGTTCATGTTGCTCCTTTTTGCCCACCTCTACTCTAGACGGGGCATGACTAGCTATCAAACAGCTCCCCCTATTTCTCCCTGGCTCCCCAGCACCAGGCAACATCCCAGTTAGTAGCAGGCACTCAATACCTACCTGACTTAGGGGATAAATCCAGTAAAGGCTGGGTCACAGGTCCGTCTGCTTCTGAGATGGACTTAGCTATACCAGTGGTGACATTTGCAAAACTGCAACCGTAACATGATAAATCAGTTACAAATAGTCCAATGAGAGCAATTTACTTTCATTTTAATGGGCTCTCAAATACTCAGTAAGGAGATTTGTGGTGTGTTGAAACGTCATCTCACAACTGCCCGTGTGAAATAGCATCACAGTATTTTTCATACGCAGAATGGCCTTATCCAAACATTGTCACATTGGCCATACTCCTTTAATTTAGTGACACTACCATTGTCACTCACTATCTTATGAAGGAAAAAAATAAAAGCACTGCATTGCTATGCATGCCAGGTCCTCCTTAGATGTACTATTTTAAAGGCTTACAATAACTTTGAGGAAGGTATTCTTAATTCTGTTTCAAAGATAAGACAACTAAATCTCAGAGAGTTTAAAAACTGAGTCCAAATTATATATGTGGTAATGACTGACAAAGCTCAGATTTGAATCTGTGTGTGTGTGTGTCCGTGTGTGTGTGTTTGGGTTGGTATAATGTCTGATGCTCATGTTATTACAGATAGCTCTGTTAATTTTAACATTTGTATGGGTTTGCATTACAGAAACATACAAATACATGTTTCCTTGTACACGTGTTTAATATTTTTGGTGTACACCTAGGAAGTATGTGCACATTTTCAATTGTATGACAAAATTAATTTCCAAAGTGGTGATGCCAATTGTACCCCTCTTTATAGCAGTGCAATGTGGGTTTTCATTGTCCCGGTATTTGTAATTGGCAGACTTTAATTTTTTCCAGTCTCATGGTTGTTTGTATTCATTTGAGAACCATGTTTTCACACGATGATGTGCTTAAGGTCCATCAGTGGCCAAGGTCTCTTCCCAGCACCATGCACCAGCATGCACCACCAGCCTGCCTGCTCCCCTGCTAGGGGACAGCGACTCCAAACTTGGGACAGGACCGCGAGTGCGATCAGGATTCTTTCTCTCGCCTGTCTCTGTGGGGCAGTGCTTCCCTCAGACCTCAGCCTGATCCCAGAAAACCTGGTGTTTTCACTGGAGGGTGCCTGCGTATTGGCGGCGCTCACATGTCTTTGTCTGAGTTTATGAGAATGTTCAGCACAACAAAGGCCAGAGTTCCTGTCCACAGAACAGATTACAATCTATCAGAGTGAGAAGGACAATGCACTGTGCAACACAAGCTCGGCCCTTGTCCATAAACATTCCGTGGGCCTCAGAACTCCTGTGGCCGACAGCAAGGCGTGTTTACACAGCTCCTTCCAAAAATAAAATGGAAGGGGAAAAAAATCAGTCAAGTCATAATGTCACCATGTCGCAAACTCACAAACAGGGCAATATTTCTGGTTTTGATTTGAAAAAGCTCCCCGTTGAGAAAGAAGGTCCCAGGTACTAAAAAAAGAGGGATAGATTCTAAATACAGCAAAACCTGTGGACCACGGAAGGGAACGTAGGCTAAGAGAAGCCACAGAGATGATTTCCTTAGATTTCCTTAGTTCTGGATTCTTCCCCCCTCCCCCACCCAGGTGCTCATTGTAAAAGCACGCAGAGACCCAGCTTTAGTCCTGCTGACACCGAGCTGAGAAGGTGCAATGGACTTGTTCGGAAGCACGTGCTTGAGAAGCACGCCACTGAGAAAAGTCGGCTGAGCTCGTGAGTCCTATTGACTCATCGGTCAATAAACTGACTTTCTCTTGTGATGTTTCTCTCCATCCTCAAAAGTAATGAAGTCTGGCCCTGAAAAAAAATATATCAATAGCATTCAATGTCACTAAACCAAAGTAAAGTACTCCAATTAGCTTTCTCTTTTTAAACTTCACTCATTTTTATTTTGATTTTTCATTTCTCAAAAAACATATTTGCATTGTAGTGTTTGAAATACAGAAATAAAGAAAAAAATATTCTACTATACCCAATCGCACTGCCTTCTGCAGAAGTTTTTAGTTTGGTGTAGATCTTTACAAACTGCTTTCTGTATATTTATTTAGAAGTCCTGTTCAAGGCTTGTAGTTTTGATATGTCTACCTATGTGGCATAATATAGTATTCTGTAACTTGCTTTCATATTTTTAATGACATACCTTAGAAAACCTTAATTAATTTTAAATCGTGGTGTGATAATCTACCGTATGGGTATGTTCTAGTTCATGTTACTCTCCTCCTAGTGACTAATAGACATTTAGATTGCAGCTAATTTTTGCTATTGTACTAATAATGCTACAATAAATATCCTAGTGATATCCTGTGGATGCTTCCTTGTTTCAGAAATTCCTAGATAATCTGCCTATTCCAACTGTAGAAGGTATGCGTTATTAATTTAACCTCAAGGGCAAGGAAGAGTGGTTACACAGTAATGACTACCAACTTTTGTTGAGCACTGATGGCTTACATGCAGTAACTAAATGACCTTTAAAATGACCCTATAAGGTAGCTACTACTTTTAGCCTTATTTTACATATGAGGAAGCCAAAGCACAGAATAATTGCACTGAGAAAAGTCATAAAACTAGTGAATGGAAGAAGAGATTGGAACCCATCTGTAGTCCTGGAGCCCATATGCCTGGCTCTTACACCGCACTGCCTTGGAGACTGACTATATAAGAGATTGGTAAAGTCATTAAAGAAAGTTCAAGGGTAATTTCAGTGTCTACAACTGTTTTTGGGTGGGGAGAGTGTGTGTGGGACTCATGCGGTGACATCTGAAGTGACACAAAGGTTCAGTCAGCCCAGATTAACAAGATTTAAAAGATTTAAAGAGAAGAGCTAAGGAAATAAGAATCTTTAATATATTTGGGTGGATTTCAAAGACACAGTTTTCTCCTTGACATACACGTCCCTAGAAGGGGCTTTGCCAGTGTTAACATTTTAAGGACATTAGGAATCTGGAATGCAGCTAGGAGGAAAAAAAAAAAGAGAGAAACGGATTCAGGGCTGTCCAAACTTCTGGTTTCCCTGGGCCACATTGAAAGAAGAACTGTCTTAGGCCACACATAAAATAGACTAACACTAATGACAGCTGATGAGCTAAAAATAAAGAGAGGTCCGTGCATAATTTTTGTAACATTTTAGGAAAGTTTGTGAATCTGCGTTGGGCCGCCTTCAAAGCCGTCCTGGGCCACATGTGGCCCTCCAGCCACAAGTTGGACAAGCTTGGATTAAATGGATAGAAAGTAAAACCTAAGAATTAAAGCCAAAGAAATCAGAGTTGTCCGGTGGCTGTATGAGTATTAATTGCATACAGGGTCCTGTCCTAGGGGACCGAAATGAGGCCGCAGTACTCTAAACACAGTCCCCCTAAGAATCTGTGCAGCATGCATTACAAACGCCTGGGATAAATCCTCGTGGTCCGATACAGAGATCACATAACCTTAACGAATAAATTACATAAAATAGTTAGGGGCCACCCATTTTGTGCAGGACACTGTCCAAAGAGCCATTTAATTCCCACAGGAGCCACTTTCATAGCTGAGGAAGCAGATGCCCTGAGTGACTAAACAGTGAGACACCCAGCGATTGACTTTGCTTCAAACCCATGCCTTCCTCATTCCGAAGTTCCAATATTTCCTCACACACCACCCGCCATGTAATTCTGTAACATAACAATATTTTAACTTCTTTAACAAGGGCGTTACTTCTGCTAGAGCCTGTACAAGAGTAAGCAATGCAGTGTAAAAGAATCCCCTCTGTCTTAAATGCTGAGCTATTATAATACAATCGTAATTTGAAATGTATGATAAATACTCAAGCTGATACATAAAGCAATAGAAACAATGTCAGTGAACATGGATGGACCCCTATAAGCAACCGTAAATACCAAATACCACCTAATTAGACTTCCCAATTTTTATCTCTTTTAATGCAGTAATAAGGGGAAAGGGAAACGTAGCATTGACTGAGTTTCTCAATAAATATTCAACTGATCATTTTCCTCATTAAATCACAGCCCATATACAGGGATATGAGGAGGAAGAGATTTGTTTAAGTAGGCAGCATGACCAAAAGCAGCCAGTGTAATCCCACAGGGGTTAATTTGTTCATTTGCCTTTCCTCCAAAGCCAGGATTCTTTTTTGTAGCTCATAAAAGATAAATATTCCCAAAGAGATTGTGGAGGAGAAAGGCAAGTTGGCACAACGCAGCCAACATTTTAACCGTCTTGCAGCTAGGACGTAATAGAGACTTCAAAAGGCGTCCACGGCTACGGGTGTGGGTGTCCGTGCAAATACATAGCACAGGGTTAAATGTACGCGTATGTTTGTTGAGGGTGGAAAAGTCAGTGGAAACAAATGCACGTGAACTGAGATTTTCACAAACTTGCCGTCTTACGCTCACCGAGGAGAATGACTCTTTCGAACTCCACGCGCATTCCTGTGCCCACATCACCATTTATTTACCGTCATTTTCAGCCATAAAGTTTAGCTTGCTTTTACCATACCACTTATAATGGGTCATTTGTACCACGTCTCATTCTTAGCTCACATCTCTACCTCACATGCCTTCACGAGCAGAGTGAAGTACGTTATCCAAGTTAAGACGAAAGTGCATAAAACTGAGTGATTTGAGCGCATGCTCTGCTCTCACCAGGATGTGACAGGCAGACGTTTCCCTCGCTTGGCATTTGGCATGGCATTTGGCACATCCAGCTTTCGGTTCTCTGTATCTCTGCCCAGTGTGGTCACCAACTATCTTTTGAAAGTGCCTCATGTCTTCTGCTTTGGTAAGCTGTTGGGTGGCCCTTTCCGTATCAGAGCTGACTCGCATTGCCCACAGCGCCCTCCCAGCCACACCCGCACAGAACTCCTCAACACCGCGTCACCGACGTAAGCGCTCAAGGATTGTTTCAGAAGGGTATGGGGTTAACAAACTCGCAGTTGTTACAGTTCTTGATTTTAACTTTGAATTCAAATTACATATTACTTGGTTGACCTTGGCGAGTTATCGGAAAACTACTTCTTCGCTTGGAACAATGTGCTGTAACTGGTTTTTCAGAGTTAATGTTATAATTAGCTGAGATAATGTTGGGCATAGAGTTTAGCATAATGCACAATACATGATAATACTCAATATGAGTATCTAGTGTTATTTTCATTGTCCTAAAAACAATGACAACAGCAAAAATGAGAATACAGATTGATATCTTTAACTTCTCAGTAAAAATTAAGTGAAGAATTCAGGTGTCCAGTTAAAAAGTAATGTGGATACCAACTCTGATATTTTTGAGATGAGGAAACAGAGGCTCTAGACAAAATGAACAGTGATCCTGACTTGCATAATATTTCAGCTTACCACACAGCCAAAATGATCCACCACATCCTAACCACCAGTGGAGTGACCACTGAGAAACATTACAACCTGAACAGATGTCCTGGGAGGCTTATGAAGAGCCATGTCACCTCTTCTCATGGCCACCCAGCCTTGGCCAGGATGAGCTCAAAGAAATCAAGCTCCTTCTAATTTTAGCTAGAACAAGCCATATTTTGATAAGGCAAATCCAGTTTTATAGGGAAAAAATTACAAATCTAAGATTTTTGCATTGCAATTATTTTAAGTTTAAATTATTCATTGTTTTGTATAGCGTGGCCAAATTTTCTTCTCATTGAGGAATCGATACAGGTCAATACCGGCATCACAAATCTCTTCAAAACTCATTCAAAGACTATGAGTTGCCTTGTGCTGTAGCAAGAAAAAAGTCTTGCTTCTTCAGAACACACACACACTTATATGCACTCACACACGTGACACTGTGCTATGCATGTGTGTGTAAGTATGCATGAGTTGCATACTTACACACACATGTATCAGACACAGTTATTATATGTGGACTTTTCTAGAGCTACTAAAACATTTAGATCCAAATTTATGGCACAAATATAAAGTGTTTTGGTGTCCACTTTCATACGAGTGAATATTACCCTTGGCCTCATCTTCACACTTGATTTTTTTTTACCTTATTCTTTCTGGTAGTTATTGTTTTTCTTTTTCATTATGCAAAGCGGCACGAGGCAAATGAACAAATGAAAACCAACTGTGAAAAATAAAGCTTCACAGCATACCATCGGTCACAGGGCACGTGCTTCTTGGTGTTCTGCAGAGACCTCGTAATGGGGAGTCACAGCTCCCACAAGAGAATGCAGCCTGCCCTCACTGATTTCTAATTGTTCTAGGGGGTTCTAATTTACTGCACTTTCTCTTCCCTCTGCCTGTGTGCTAGGAGAATTCCTCCCTTGGTTGAACAAACGGTCTTCGGAATTAGATGCAACCTATAGAACGCAAATTAACCAATTGCTTGCAAATATAGTATGGTGAAACCATCTATTTATGAAGAAAACGTTATGTTGGAAGCAGTGTGAACATACAAGT
The DNA here is from genome assembly GCA_004026885.1 of Lyroderma lyra. Lineage (NCBI taxonomy): Eukaryota > Metazoa > Chordata > Mammalia > Chiroptera > Megadermatidae > Lyroderma > Lyroderma lyra. The sequence continues at coordinate 31,845 of PVJL010004168.1, forward strand.
ACTTGACTAAGATGTGTAGTATGTGTGTCCTGGCTGGACCTCAGCAGCCCGGGTCCATTCACCTGTATGTGGAAACAGGGGGTCAGGACTACGCCCATCAAGCCTCACCATAGGACCCTTTCTCTCTCTGGAGAAGCCTAAATGACAGGACCTCACCTGTGTGTTCCCACTGATGTCACACTCGGAGACCTGCGCTTGGACTTACTATCCTTCTGATAGTAAGACAAATCAAGACCCAGGGTCTAGGGGACCCGTGAGTTTATAGAGCATGTCCACCCTCCTTCCCCAATCCCAGCATACACCTGCCTTCAAGTGAGGAGCAAGGAAGCCCCCTCGCCTGGACTCAGCACACACCACTGTCCTGGGTCAATGGGGAAAGGCAGGCAGTATGAACCCTATCCTTCGTTTCCGTCCCATCGTTCCTGTGAAAAAGCTCTTGGGTGTAGAATGAAGGAAACCTAACTGACCCACTTGTGGAATCTGGAGGGAAAGAAATACCAAAAACCAATAGTCTTTCATCCAGAGTCCAGAGCGCTAATCCCGATAGTCCTTCATCATAGGAGCCCATTCGCTCACCGGCTGCAGGAACCAGGTCCAATCGCCAGGATATTCTAGATGGTTGTTTCCAAGCTTAGTGATCCTCTGGTTAAGCTCTCTTAAGTTCCTTCCAGGTCTATTTAAGAGTCTGTCACTTTATGCCAGTATCCTGCCTCTAAGCCAGGACTTGAGCTCACAGACGAAGACAAAAATAATTTCTCTACGAGCATGCCACAAGCAACCCCATGGCAGGAAGGATCGGGGTTCTTCCCATCTGAAGCTCAGTGTCATGTGTTAGCGGCTTAATATGTGTTCACTGTCCAAAACTGCCACGGGGGGGATTGAAATACACCTCAGAACTGACTGCCTGACTGCTCATTTCTCCGTGAGAATCGGGGCTGTTTCACTATCTCTGAAGGAGGTGGCTTGAACACAGGTTTGCACAGAGTCGAAGCCATAAAATGATGGTCTCCAGGGAGTTTGTCCATCTCTGCAATTTATTTTTCTCTAATACTGGCTCTGTATGTGCTCCCTTACTATTAAAAAAAAAATGGAATGCTGCTCCTGGTTCACTTCGTTATAGTTGCTCTAAGGGAAGACTGTGTGGACCTATGGCATGCCCGAAGACACTGTCATCTGAGTCTGTTTGGCGGCTCTGTTAAGTCTCTTGCTGTTGGGGAATAAAATTCAAGATCTGCACCTCTCATTGGGTGGATACCCAGAGCTGAAGACCATCTGGGTGATTCTTCACGAAAGATCGAGGGCCATACCCCTTAACGAACATTCCGAGACCACTGGCTAGGCCTTAGGCATGGTAACTACAGGAGGAGAGCTCTGGGGGTGGGTTATTCTAGAAGGAAAGAGGAAGCCACTCCATTCTGGCAACTGGAAGGAGCCTTGAGACCAGACAGATGCTCTATTCAATGCCCTTTATTAAGAGCTGCCTCGTTCTTTTACTCCCCGCCCCCGCCCCACCCATTGCCTTTCTCTTACATAAGACAAACCCTAAAGCTAAAAAAGTGATCCAAGGCTGGAAAAGTAACACGAAATCACGCACTCCGTACAGGCAACATTTGCTCAGACACTGGCGACGTTCTCTCCCCCAGGTTTAACAGGTCTTTTCATGCACATTAGAACGAGGTTCATATTTCTGAGATGCAGCCGCAGCCCTTCGAGCAGCAGAATGGCATCGCCATCTCACGCCAGCCCGTACTCATCTCCTGCTCAGTCTGAGGACCGAGCCAGGACTGAGCCAGGACCGAGCCAGGACCAAGCCAGGACCGAGCCAGCACCGCAGAACACAGTGGGGGAAGAGCACGGCTGAGCACCCCGACGCCGAGTCACAGGGAGGACAGCTCGTCCGGCCGATCGGCGCGTCCGGGTCTGTCACTTCATTCCCAAGCCCCGTGTTAATCCTGAAGGGAACTGGGAGAACTCTCTGTACCTCTGGGAACAAATACAATAAAATAGGAATCAGTGAGCCCCACCCTAGCAACCTGACCGTAATAACACAGATTTTACGTAACACCTAATCCTTCCCTTCAGCGTCAGGAATGACCGAAAAAAGTAGCAACTCCGCTCCTTTGCACTACGGTGCAGGGCCCCACTAATGTTTGTTTGATATGGGAATGCCCAGGACCCCCAGGCCCTCCCTTTTCTCCCCTTCTGCCTCCCTGAAGCTCCCAGCACCTCTTATGCCTTCCATGCTAATTTTTAAAGTAAATCTGAGTTGACCTGATTGAATTTTGAGAATGTCATGATCATTAGACGTCGCTGGGATGGCCACGCAGAACACCTGGGAACTAACAATTTTGAGCAGGGGCCAGGCCAAACCGGCTTCATCGGTTATTTGGGGGGGATGGGGGGTGTCCTCTGTCTCATGAGCAAAGAATGTTTTTACATTTTTAAATAATTTTTAAAAATTGAAAAAAGCAGCCGACTTCTTAATATGTGAAAATTACATGGAAGTTCAGATACTCACGTGCTTCACTGACATTTATTGGACGACCATCCTGTTCATTTGCTCTGGGGGTGTCTGTGGCCACTTTTCGGCCATAACAGCAGGGGGAAGCCACTACCTCATTTACAGAACAGGTTTGCTGAACATCCACCTGGAGTTTCACCTGTATTTAACCATCTAAGTCTGATACCTTTCAAAAATCAGGGAGTTAAGCATCCGCAGGAGTCACAGAATTTAAGGTCATTTACTTCAGCTACAGACTTCTCCTAGTTCTCAGGCATCTCCGGAGACAAGCTAACCTGTGACCTCAGACCTGTGTCGTGCCCGAGGGGAGACAGGGAGCTGAGGGCCCATGGCACCACCGGCAGAGGCCTGGGAGTTAGGTGGAAAGAGGGCAATACGGCTGTCCCGAGGCCAGAATGGGCTTGGGCCGGAAGTCTGAGTGAAGTTTCCCTCAGCTGAAGACACTCCCGTAAGAACGTGCCTACGCATCCTTCTCCTGAAAACATTCTGCTTAAAATAATTTTCTTTAGTGACTTGAATGATAACTTTCACACGAGAGAGAATCTATTTCTTGAGTTTCCCTCTTTTTATTTTTCCTAGTGCACACAGTAGTCATTATCTCAGGGTGCATTGCAAATTATCCCAAGCTTAGCAACTTAAAACACAATGCACATTTATTACGTCACTGTTTCTCTGAGAGTGCGTGCATAGCTTACCTGGGTCCTCTGCTTCAGGGTCTCTCAAGGCTGTGATTGAAGCGTTGGCTGGGGCTGCGGTCTAATCTTAAGGGTCAGCTGGGGAAGGATCTATTTCCACGCCCATAGGGCTGTTGGCAGAATTAAGTCCCTCGTGGCCTGCCAGACCTAGGTCCCCAGTTTCTTGCAGGCTATCGCCCAGCGGCTCCAACCACTTTTTGTCAGGTGGGCCTTTTTATAGAGCAGCTGACTACATAGACACTCGCTTTACCAAAGCTAGCAACGGGGAACATCTTCTAGCCAGACAGGTTATTATCCTACATCACGTACTTACGGAAGTGACATCCCATGACCTTTTCCACGTTCTGGTAGCTAGAAGCAGGTCACAGTTCTCACCCACATTCAAGAGGAGGGGAGTACACAGAGGTGCAAAGCCCAAGAGTGGGAATAATTGGGGACCCTCGTAGAAACTGTCCACAACGTAGACATAAACTCTAGTTTCTACTGAGTCACCAGGATGTCCTCTGTGAAACAGCGTGCACAAAGAGAGGGAGCCCAAAGAGAACAGCGAACTTCAATTTCCCCTTTGGTTGGTAGAAGTCAGTCTTTTTCTAGTTTAAGAATTAAAGATAAAATAATTTTCTGACAGAGTCAGAGCTTGTCTGGCTGACTCTAACTCATCCTCCTTCATTCCCTCGTCACACCGCCGTGTGTCCTTCCGTCCCAGCTCTTACACTGATTGACAAACACCCATAGGCCCATCTGGTGTCCTCGCTGAAGTCCGAGTTCCTCGAGGTCAGAGACCTTAGTCTGATCACTGCCTGGAGCGAAATAGACCCTCAGTAAATATTTGCTGAATGTATAACAAATGACCAAATACATGATTTTAAAAACTTGCCATGTCTTTTCCCCTTTGATCCAACCCTTAACAACAGATAACCTAGCATGATGCAAATAGTAATGTCTTCATATATTTAGTTTATATATTCTTTACATAAATTTATATATACCTATTTTCCCCAAACATTTCATACTTAAAACCTAGAACTTACAGAGTTTTCTCAGAAGCAAAATTTATTAGAAAAATAGTGTTTTTGGTTTAAATTCCTTATTTTTTCTCTGTAACCTGATTTTTTTACCTTGTCTTTGAAATGTTGACCAACTGACCTTGATTCTAAAGTCTGTGTATGTCAAATTACACGTCCCCCTCTAAAGTGTGGTATGAAGAAGTAGGAAAGGACCACAGGGCATCTGAGCAAAGAATTCTTTGATAGAGGTGGGGGGTAGAAAGGATAGAAGCACTTGCCCCCACACTGTGGTTTGCCCTCCATGGAGAGACTTCAGAATGATTTGAAATGTACTAAAAACAAATTTATTTTAGCAGCCCCTTTGCTGGGGCAAGGAATGCTGATTTTTTTTTTTTTTAATGTTTTTAAAGAACTTGGGAGAGAATGTTTTGGTGAACTTGTATACCGTACCATAAATATTTTTGCTAAAATTATAGAATTGTCTGTTTCCTCTCAAATTGCATCAGGACCTAGGCAAGAGCGATGAGTTTTTAATGTGGAAATTTCATGCACACGTTTCAGCTTCTTCCTTTTCTTCTTCGACCTTGCCAAGTCTCATTTTATGTTTAGTAAAGATTGATTTATTGGTGTTTTTTTGGCCTACCTGATGTGTGATGCAATTCCTCACCAAATTCAGAAACACAACCATCAGTTTGCAAACTTGTTTTGTTGTAGCCAAAAGAGAGTTTTATTAGATTCAGGCTGATTTATTTGCTGTGCTGAAGTTTTGCATAGCCTAATGCCTGCTCCTCCTCTCTTCCTCCATTCATTCTTTGAAATAGAAAAAAAAAAATTAATAAGACACAATGCAATGTGACCTGTTCCTTGGGGTGAAGAAGAAACTCTCTCTGATCTGCTGCTGTTCAAAAACTGCAAAATGATAGAAACCGTTACTTAGGATGGCTTGTGAAAGAGGAAGCTCTGGAAGCTTGATTTTTTTTTTCCTCAGTAAAATGTCAGAAAAGGCAGAAAAGAGAACCTCACAAGACAATCTGTGAAAGTAAATCCATTCCCCTTCGGTCACTGTACCTACACAGGGGACCGTGCTGAAGAGCACTGCTGTGACCAGGGTCACCGTGCCTTGCCCTCACACTGTGGTTTGCCCTCCATGGAGAGACTTCAGGTGTGATTTTGACCCCACTGAGTGGAATTGACAGGAATACTTGCTGGGTCAACACCTCAATAACACATCGAGCAGCATTGCCCTCTCTCTGGGCATAACAGCCAAGGATAGGCTCCAATCCAGCACTAAATGAGTTTGCCCCACCTTCTCCTCAAATGGAATTTTCAGTTGCTTTCACACTGATAACTCCTGGAAGGACCATCTCCTGAGCCTTCAGTTTCCTGACATGCCTGTTCAGCTGTCCACATCTTTGCTTTGCATCAGCACATGAACTGTATTTACACTCCAGTGCATTATCTCATGTGCAAAACTACATGGTGAGCGAGTCAGGAATGTGAAGGTATGAGTAATGGTTGTGAAGGAGAAGTTTACAGTTATTAACCCAGAAAAATAGGTAAGGTATCACCAGAGATATCTGTTAGGGGCTAAATGATGCCCTTTTTCCATTCATATATTGAAGTCCTAACCCTTAATACCTCTGACTGTGACAGTTTTTATGTAAAGGTCTTTGAAGAGATAATTAAGGTTACGTAAGATCATTGGGGCAGGTCCTAATCCTTAAGAGAAGAGATTAGGACATAGAAAACATAAAGCAGAGAATGACCCTGTGAGGACACAAACGGAAGGCAGCATCGGTGACAGGCCTCTGAGGAAACAATTTACTGACACTTGCATCTCAGACTTTCAGCCTCCAGAATCGTGAGACATGGATTTTGTCCTTCAAACCACCCATTCTGTAGTCATTTATTATAGCAGGACTAGCGCCCTAATACAGGAAGTTAGTCTTCTAGTGAGGTTGACCTCTTCAGGCAAAATTACTCTTTCTGGGTGAAATGGAAGTGAGACTTCATTCAGATATGGCACATGGCTTTTTCTTTTCCTGTAGCCTGGATTATTTGTGCAAGTGACTTGACATGGTAAGCCACATGCGTTTCCTTGACTCCCTGTTGTGTATCCTGCCTCCTCCGGGTGTGTAAGAAAGCTTTCACTGGTCTAGAGGACCATTTTCTTTGAAAAGATTATATTGATGAAAATAAGAATAATCTAGGCATAAAAGAACCCCTGCTTTAGTACCTACATGGACGAGCTTAAGTTATATTACCTAAGCACCCTTTCTCTTAAATGAAAATGGCTACTTGATACAGTAGAAAAAGCATTAAATTGGAAGTAGACAGTATATGTGAAATCCCTTAGAGATTCCGAAGTGCTATACAAATGCCGTCCAGTTTTTAGAATAACTTTGGGATAGAAGGGGCCCAGATATTTTCACTGTCACTTTTCAGCTAAGGAGATAGACTCAAGGAATTTTTTTTTAATGTAAAGGAAGTATTTGCACCTCAAACTCAGGTCTACTGATTTGCAGGTCTGTTCATTTTCCATCCCTCCACAATGACCCTGTAGATTTACATTCAATGAGGAAACGAACAGAACGCACGTTGCCTACGTCAGTCATAGGAAATGGTCAGTAATATTAGGGGAGCTTATCCCCATGGTAGTAAAAACCTCAGGGATTACAAAATGTTCAGGGAAGACTCTTCCATTTTAGTTCATTTATTTCCTAATGAGGGGACTCAACTCCAATTCTTCTTTTGGAAGACATTCTTGATAAAAAAAAAAAAAAAAAAGAAAGAAACATAGAAAATGCCTTAGTCTATTTTATTGAAGAGTATGATGCGATTTGCATAATTTCATTCTATTTATTAGTTATGATATTGTCCCCTTTTTAAATTTGCATGGTAGGCTAAGCCATTCTGGAAAAGCAGGAGGTAGTGTGCACCTGTTCTGACCTCGAGTTCTACCTGAAATAAGCCACTTTGATTTAAGAAAATTAGCAAAAACCGAGCAGCACTTTGTAGTGGGTGAAATTTGAGGAGATTCATTTTTCCATTCAGTGGGGATGTATTGAGACCTTATTATGTGCCTAGCCCTAAGATAAGCAGCACAAAACCGTATAACAAACATAATATTTGAGAAAGTGGAATTTGGAGCAGTGAGAAATACGAGCATGGGAGAAAGCGATAAGGAGAATGCATTATGAGGCCTTACGTAACTCAGGTCTGATAGGACTGTGGTCATAATAACGCCTTTTTGGCATTCGAATTAAGTTTTTTACAGGCAGCATAGAATTGGGTTATATTTTTAAACCCAACCTGATGATTTCTGTCCTTTAATTGGTATAGTTAGACATTTACATTTAAAGCAACTGTGGATATGCTGAGAGTTAGGTCTACCATTCCTAAATTTTTCTGTTTCTTCTCTGTTTCCTTTTTGCACCATGTAAACCCTTTCTTACTTTCCGGTAGGTCATTTGGGCAGCTCCCCCTTTTTTGTTCTGTATTCCATTTTAATGGATCTATTGAGATTTTGATTATATCTTTCTGTAGTTATTTTAGGGATTACAATACACATACTTAATTTTTGTCAGTCTACTTATTATCAAAATTTTACTTCAAGTTGAATATGTTCATGGAAACCTTACTACCATAAAGGCCGTGCTTTCTCCCTGCCTTGACATTACAGCTGTCATGTAGCACCACTACGTACTGGAGAAACCTCGTCAGGCGTTGGGATAATTTTTGCTTTCATTATTAAACCTAGTTGGGAGAACACAGACAAACAAAAGTAGTTTGTTATTTGCCATTTTTGTTGTTCTTCTTTCATTTCCAATGTTCCAAAGTTGTCTGGTATCATTTCCCTTTTGTCTCAAGAACTTGATTTAGCAATTATTTTAAAGCAGATCTACTGGTAACATTCTGTTGCAACTTATCTTCATCTGAGGACATCTTTCTTCCACCGTCATTGCTGAAGGATATTTTTTTAAATATATTTTTTATTGTTAGACTTACTGAGGTGACATTGGTTAGCAAGAATTACATAGATATTTTTACTAAATATAGAATTCCAGGCTGGCAATTATTTCCTTTCATCATTTAAAAACCAATGTGCTATATAGACATGGTATAGACCCCATTCCTCCCACGCTGGCATCCATAGATTCCTAGCAGATTGGTGAATGCCCAGGTGGCAAACTCACCCTAATACTTGTCTGTGATTTATATCCACTCTTTCATGCCTTTGTTTATTTAAAACATTCTTTACTTATGGTAGAGTTAAAGTTCATTACAATCATGTTTTCTTGCTATGCTAATTATAAAATAGTTTCCTATCATTTCATTTTGATTAAACAGGGAACCAGTTATAGACACCTCGTGAGCCTATCTCAACCAAGTAATGAAGTCTTCTGGGTTAACATGTAAATTTTGTCTCCCCAAGATCAGGTTCTAATATTAAAGAATAAAAATCAGGATATCTTTTACACCTAAAGCTCTCGTTAAGGTTTCTTAGAGGGCCCCCTGAAAAATCACAGTGATATATTCTTTCATCTCACACAAAAGGAGATACTAGAAGTCACTGATGGTTTTGTGTGCTCCCTGCTTCTGAGTTAGTTCAAGTCTATTGTGAAAGCTGCCCAGAAAGGCCTGTCAGACCATAAGGAGCATTCAGCCTTTCCTAGATTGTCAGTGTAGGTGAAGCGTGATTGATGGTCCTTTCTTCATGCACGCTTTATGAGAAGGCTCTCAAGATTTTTCAATGCTTTCTCTATCCATAATATAGTCTTATCCTGAAGGGAAATATTGATTTCTCCCTATGAAATGTTTTGTGCCCTAGTCCAATAGAATTTTTCTCCCACCATTAAATATTTTGGTTCTTAGCATAAATGAACCACAGCCTTTTGTTCTCATTAGCAAATGGGTTTCTGTTTTCCTGTGGCGATGGCCCGAAGTCTCCACTGTATGTTCCAGGCTGCAATGTGTGTCCTCCACAATGGAGAGTCTCGGAGTCCTGTGAAAAGATGACCTGAACTTCCGATTCGTTGCAGAACCAGCCCTCGGTACAGGCGTCTGAGCTCACATTGCTTATATAATTCTCAGGCCGCATCAGGATTTCCAGGACTGTTTAGTCCAGAAGCAGACACACTTCATGAAAGCAGACCACTCAACCACCCCCCTGACATCTGGCATAACTCTAATATATTACATAGAATATCATGAACTAAATTTTAAAAATCATAGTATGGTTACTTATTTAAACCAAATATAGTTAGTGCTATTTTTTAATGTTCATGGATACATGAAGAGGTCTTCATCTTTCTGACTCTTAGTCTCTAAATACCAATGCAGGAGTAGGCTATGCATTTGTAAACTGAATGAAACATTTTTAAGTGTTACGTTTTACTGTCTCCTAGAATTCAGAAACAAATAGTTTCACTGAGCTTCATAAGAGTTCATTCTTTGTACCAGGACACAGTTGGACAAATGAATGGTGCGACCAAGATCACACAAAAGTGTCACGTGTGCGAACGATTCTCATTTAATCAGTTCTGACAAGTGCTGTGGTCAGGAATAAGGACTGGCTTTATAGGAAGAAGCCAATACCTAGAAAATTCTTCTCAAAACATGGGCCTGGGGTGGCTTATGAGTAGTGAAAAAGCCACTTCCTGGAAGGTGAGGGACCTTAGCAGAATTTTTGAACTTTGAGAGATCCTCACTCACATGCATAAGTACTGTGATTGACATTTGGTAGAACAAATGCCTTGGGCTTGGTTTGCTAGTCTCAGGATAGAAAAATAAAGGAGAGAAGGCTTTTTAAAAGTCCAGTGGAGATTCCTTGTGCAATTTTCTAAACAGAAGGATTTTCTCTTTTCTCTTTTTTTCTGGCCATAGTTTGCTTATTACTGTCAAGTTCTAGATTTTTCACAGTAAATTCATCCGGGTTATAGGTTTAGCTGACACTCTCACAGCACAGCAAATGTAACAAGACCAGCTTTTCTTGGTCAGAAGAACAAGAGCAGAGTGATCACAGGAGCAGAGTGGGCAGGGGAGACTGTTTGAAAAATAACCCAAATAATCTAAAATAATCCAACGCTTCAAAATAGACAGGAGAGATTATTGGGAGTGCTTATGGAGAAGTGCTGGGCTGAATTTCTGTTGTCTGCCTACTTGACAGCTCTATGAGGACCAGAGAAGACCTTGTAGACTCTTGTCCAGTAAGGATACAAATGACTTCTGACGAGTGAAATGGTAACCCCAAAGGCATATCGCCCTAGGTGGCATTAACCAGTTTCTATCTCATTTAGAAATCTTACTTTATCTCTCTTTTATTAAATTTTGCATATATCTATGGGTGCACGTATGCACACGCACAAGTGTCCATGCTTTAAATTGGTCATAACATCTCATTTATGTTACCCATGATTTAACAATGAATAACTTATTTACTAATGAGTTCACATAAAATAAAATTCCTGACATGTGTTTATATTTGACGCTTATTTAGTGAGTGAAGAATGATTGCATGTCTACAAAACTGCTCACTTCTTTACGTGTGGGGTTGACTCTTCTCTATAGAATAAAAGCTTTAGGACATGGATGTCATAGAGATAGTGTAGGTAACTGGAACCAAAAAGTTGGTGAGTAAAGAAAGAAGATACTAGAGGTAGTAATTAGGATTCAGTACAGATTGAGGATTATTTGTTTCCTAACGGGAAAAAGGTTGACACGCTGATTAAAATTACTACAAAGAAAGAGCCAGTAATGATTTGAAGACAAGGCAGTGAGAGAAGAAAATGGCTGTAGTCATGTATAGAAATGGGATAGGATAAAAAGCTCTGGGATTGGGTTTGAAGGGAAAACTAAAATTGTATGGAAGAGGTGTGCTGGAGTACTGATATATAATAAGTAAAAGGAATCGCAAAGGGTAGTGAGACTGAGAAAACGAAATTGTGGCAGGTAGCTTAATGGTAGATTTTCTCCAGCAACCCAATATCACTCGAATAGAAAAACAATAAAAACAAGCATCGTTTCTTTGCACTGACAAACTGAAAAAGTAGATAGCAGCCCAGGGAACCACGGGTCACACTGAATTTAAAGATCAGGTGTAGAGAGAATGAGCAAATGCAAAGTTGAAGAGCTATAAATGGAAATATTAGAGTTTAAGACTAGAATGAGTTTAAGGTCCATCATGGGTGTGAGGGAACTATTGAAAGAGTAAAGTTGAACTAAGTGAAGTTATGGATTCAGGATATGACATTCACATTGATACAGACATCATCTACTTACAATGGTGGTGACTAACTGTAAGTCCTCAAGTGAAAATAAAGTAAGTGACTTTGTTAGCAAAGAAATTGATCAATGTTCATAAAGAAGGGTTGAGGAAAGTATAGGTGACTCATTTGACCTATAAAGGAAAGAAAGAATTTCCTTTTGTTTGTTTGTTTTCAAGAATATATAAGAATAGATTGAAAACTGCAGAATAAGGGAAAGTTTACCCTAACTTTGGACCATGTGTGTCTCCTGTTTTGTGAATGAATAAGGACCAAGCACTGGATGGGACTCAGTAAAAAGCAGGGTCTACAGGAGAGAGCCAGCTTTTAATTCATTTCAAAAGGAGTATGGAGCAGATTGTAAAGGAATATATATATATATATATATGTAGTTTGTTTATAATGAAACAAGGGCTTTAGCATTTGGGAGGTAGTATGTATCTTCTGCAAAGGCAATTAGTAGGGGGTCAACTAGCCAATGAGAAATGTAGATCCAGATGAGAAAAGAACACGAAAGAGAATGGGTGGCTGAAGTGTCTGCAGGAATACTTCAAGAAACAGGTAACAAGAGCCAGAAGGGAGAGATGCCACTAAAAACATGATCCAGTAGGAGGTTGGAAGAAATATTTTAGTGTCGTATGAAGAAATATTTTACAGTAGCATGTAGGCATGTGGGGGTGGGGGAATGAAGGAAGATGTCCAGGCTTTGAACTTCTGTGACTGAAATAGTGACAACATTGACAAATACGATAAATGTAAGAGGAAGTTCAATCTGGGGAATGGGCGTTGAGATTCAGGGATTATTTCCATTAAAATACAGTGGCTTGGTTATGCCAGTCAAACATTCAAGTGAAGGTATCTTGGGGACATTTGGAAAAGTGAGACCAAAGTTTAAGGGTTTATGGCAGAGACTGGCTAAATGTTCTCTCCATTGATGCCTCCTAGATACACAGGAAGGTCCCATTTCCCCACCTTCCTTGCTGAGATGTAAGCAAACACATAAACATTAAGCCAGTATATTTGGAAGTTCACTTTTATCAAGCCTACAATAACTAATAAAATAGTCAAGATTGGAGATCCACGTAACCATCTTTTAGTCCATTGCATTTGTTCCCAAATAAAAAAATGTATGAGCTGGCTGCATCTGAACTATCTGAGGGGGTGGGAGGGGGTGCTTTTAAAAACTCATATTCCCGATCCTAAGCTAGACCTGCTGGTTCAGAAGTTTTGGTGAGAGCCCCTGGAATTTTATCATTAACAAGCAGCCTAGGTGATCCTGGTGATTCTGAAGTGAACCAACCACCTATCTAGGAAGGTAACAGAAGTCATTAACGGGGGTAAGTTATTGAGAAGGTGGGAGAAAGTGGAGGTGGGGTAGGGATTAAGGACCAAGATAAAGAATTTAGAGAATATCTGCATTTTTGCAATAGAAGAAGAAAAATAAGCCAAAACGGATGTATGTATGTATGAATAAACACATAATAGAGAGATGATAGATATAGATAGGCAGGTGATAGATAAGAAAGGCAGTAATGAAAGTAGAAGAGAAAACAAGTGAAAATTTTAAGTGCTCCTGGGTAGTCCACAATGTCAAGTATTGTACAGCAGTTCTTCTCAAACCTGGGTCTTGTTGAACTACAGATTCTAATTTGTTAGGTCCAAAGTGAGGCCAGAGATTCTGCTTTTCTCCCAAGCTCCCAGGTAATGCTGATGTCACAGGTCCACAGACCACACTTTGGGTAGCAACACCTTAGAGAAAGGGAGAGAGCTTAACAAAGGATGAGCCATTAGATTTTCTAACTAAGATGTCAGTGGTGACTTTTAACAAAGAGGTTTTTAAGGCAGTGAAGGAGGAAGCCAGATGGCATGAGTTTAAGGAGTGTGAAGGCGTCTGTTTTAGACCACACTTCTTGAAGACTGAGATGAAGAGAAGAGAAGCAAAAGGCCAGAAGCACACAAGGTAGCCGAGTTCTGAACAGGAAGCGTACTCAATATAAATAATATGGTGGGCTGAGATAAAATCGTGTTTCCTGATTTTTAAAAAAACAAGTAAAGAAAATATATATCTACCACCTACTGCTTAGGACGCTATGGATCCAATTTTACGTTCCTTCACAAAGTAAAAAATCGATCAATAACACACACCTATGTTATGAAGACCTTAAAATATTTAACTATCATTATTAACATTTTACATATTATTGGTTTCCAGTTCATTGCCACATTGCTTTCTTTACCTATTAAATTAGTTGTTGTTATTATCTCATGTAAACATTTGTGTAGATTTACCCACATGCTTTCTTGATGATCAAAATGTGGTGATGGGATCAATGGCAGGGACATCACCTGAGAGTTTAGTAGAAACATTGAACCTTCGGACCTATACTAATGAGTTCACATGTTATAAGATCTGTAGGTGACTTCCAGCACATTAAAGTTGGAGAAATTCTAAGCGGGACCGGAGAAGCTACATTTCTGATACCTTTCAGGTAAGGCCCATGCTGCTGGCTCTGGCACAGGAGATACAGTTTGTGGCAAGACTGAAGGTTGAATTAATATCATTGGCTGATGATAATCTCAGGCTTCGATGTCTGGAAATGTTTATTTTATGCTTATCTTGGAATTATTGGTTAATATGACATGAAATGTGAAGTCGAGGGTTATTTTTTCTTAAATTTCTGAGATGCTTGCTCTATTTTCTCATTTCAGTTGTTTGTTTTTTGAGAACTATCCTATTCATGTCATTGACCTCCCTCTGTAGGTAACCAGCATTTTCTCTCTTGATGTTTAAAAATGTTCTCTTTGTCTTTGAGGATCTGTGCTTTTCTTACCAATAGTTTAATTGTGAATTTCTTTCTTTCTTTTTTTAAATACTGCTTCAAGTCTATTGTGATTCTAGAATCTAAGGATTTGAGGCACAAAAAAAATTGGGAATGTTTTTATTTTCTCTGTGAATATTGCCTACCCCATGCTTTTCCTAATCTCTCCTTCTGGAATGCCTTTTAAACATTTAATAGTTTTCCAATTCTTTTAGCCTCTCTTCCTTATGATACAGATTTTTGTCTCTCCGTGTTGCATTCAAGAGCTTTCCGCTATTCATTTCACTAATTCTCTCTCCAGCTGTGCTGTCTCTTTTATTTAACATTGACATTGAGTTTAATCCTAATGACTATATAACCATATTTTTCATTGATATATATCTTTTTAGTTTTTTTCAATACTATAATATTTTATTTCATACATTTTGGTCCATTGCCTCTTCGTTAAAACATTCCAAATGAATTTATGTTTAACCCTGCATTCAATAATTCCTCTACAGAATACTTTTAGAATTCTAACACATTATTTGTGTAGGGTCTTGCTTTTAGGTGGATCATTTCCTTAACCAGTACTTCTCAAATTTTAATGTATATTTTAATCATATGTACATCTTGCAAAACTACATGTTTTAATTTACTTGGTCAAGGGTAAGTCCTGATAGTCATCATTTCTAACAAATTCCCATGTGATTCTGAGGCTGTTGGTCCATGGGGTAGTCTGAGTAACAAGCCTGGAGTATTTTATTTCTATTACTTAATTTCTATTTATTTACTTACATTTGAGGAGGATTCATAAGGAAATATTTTTTATGACCTAGATTGAAAATCCCTCTGAAATTTGTTTGTTTTAATATCTGTCAGCAATGTTAAACCAGGACTATGGTGGACATGTGCTAATTTTTCTGACCTGGGATTCAGGATGGTTCAAGGAGTATGAATGTGTACGCCAAATGCATTAGAGCTGCACTGTTGTCATGAGCTCTTGGAGGAGTTGCTCTCTTTCCCTCTTCCTCTAATCTAGAGCTGACGTAAGAAAGCCAAGATTCTGTGTTATAGCTCTTTGCTGGGGGGGCAGACAATTTCTATTGTATTCCCTCATTGATGGTGTAATCCTTATAAAATCCTGATTTCAGTTGATGGTGACAGATCCAACTTCCCACCTTGTGTGAGCCAACAACTTTCTCTTCTCTTCCAGTTTCTTCATGAAGCCCAAGTCCTCAGTACAGCCAAACAGTAAGCGGCAGCATACTGTGTGGTTCCAGCTCTTCATTTTCGATCTCTGGGGATTTAAAAAGAATATTTCATCTAGTATTTTTACTAGATAAAATGTTTCATACTGGAGTATATTTCAAGATGTCTTGTCCACAGTATTGTTGGAATAAAAATCTGTTAAACCCTTAGGAGGATTTCTAAATAGAATGGTTAGAATTTTTTTTTATAAAGCCTAATATTAACAGTTAAAGTTCTAATAATCTGAAAGTTCTCAGTTTTGAAAGGCTCCCAAATAGATAGGATGTGACTTGATTTAAAATTTTGTCGACTAAACTCCACCATTGTTACACTGAATTTTCTTCTTTTTAACCATTTGTGTTGGCGTAGTATAGACACGGCCTGAATCATCATGAGGAATAGAAATTGGGTTTGAATCTATAAAAAGCCATACACGTGCATGCATGCACACACACAGGCATGCGTGCACACACACACACACACACACACACACACACACATACAATGAGATGTGAAACCATGACACACACACACACATACAATGAGATGTGAAACCATGGAGACCAATGATTTGTTTCTCTCTCTCTCCTAGGGAATGATTCAGAACCAAAGCGATGAGCAAACTGAATTTCAGATTACTACACTATAGTACTGGTGGGTCCACAATGGGCATTTGCACATGTGTCTAGCTCTGGTAACTGCAACACTACAGAGATTTTCTACCCAGGTTTTATTCTAGTTTTATGAACTGGCTAGGAAAGCAATACTGTAGGTACTTCCTATCTTTCAGGTGCTTCAATTCTTTAAATCACTCTTTAAAATAAAACAAAAGCTAAGCAGGGTATGAAGGGAGACAGGGGGAAAAACAGGCCAAAGGCCAAACTGTGAGCAATAATTTTAAATATACCAAGCCATAATATAGTCCCAGGTAGTTGTTTCTTTATCCTTGAACTCCAGTGACAAGTGGTACGACAGACATAATATAGAACAAAAATAAGTGTGTACAGTTCTAGAGACAACCAGACGTCGAATTCCACCTTTACACTTACTAGGTATATAATCTTGCACAATTCATTCAATGTTGCTAATCCTCAGTTTCTTCATCTATAAAAGAAAGGAAACAAGCCTGATACAGTTGTTGAAGTCATCATGTGGAGATCATAAGGTAAGGTGCCATGTCAGTGAGCCACCCTTGAAGTGGCTACCTCAGCGTCATGCAGACCCTCAGATGACTGAAGATGCTATGACATCTTGACTGCCACCTCGTGAGAAACCCTAAGCCAGGATCGAGCGCTCAGCCACATTCCTAAACTCCTGACCCACCAGAGCCATGAGAAGTGATAAGTCTTCACTGGTATTTTGCGCCACTAAGTTTTCAGGTAATGTGTTACACGGAAATAGACAGCTGATAATTTCCCGTTTTTCCAAATTCTCAGGAATTTGTGATTTGAAAAAACTAAGCCCTGAACTGCTTGGTAATAATTCAAATGTTTTTAATCTTTTTGGGGTCAATAGCCAGTGTTCTACTATTCTAATGAGGAAAAGACAGTATTGTTTTTCATTCTGACTCCTGAGTGATAGACCACTTCATCTTGGTCTGAGTTTAGTAATGCTCTAACAGAAAATAAGCTTCTGCTATTAGCCCAGAGAGCTCATTGTATAATGTAATCACTCTTGGATACAGGAAAGCCACTCAGGGAGTTTAGTATTGTCTTTAAATTTCCTCATGTTCTCTATAGTATTGTTGCTACATTTCTTTTATTGTATCACATAATCATTTTCATTCACGTTGAAACTTTTCAGGATGTCTATGTCTAACCCTGTCATACTCTTTTTTACATACAGGTTAGACAAAGCCTATTTATTTGGCTTCTTTAATGTCTCCTTTAATCTTTATTCCTAAACCAGTTGGCTCCTCTTCTTTCCCAGTTATTTCATTTCTTTGAACTCATTTCAATTGTATCAGGAAAAAAAAAGGAGTCCCCTATTGGGCAACGTGGTTTGACCACAATGCTTTCTTAGCAATGAACTGAATGTTTGCTTGCAATATTATTCATTCTTTTTTTTTTCTGCAACAAGGTAACTCCTAAGAACAAGAAATGTTTGGATTTTAAAATCTATTACCTTTTGTCAAAAGTGTTCCAGTAAAACATGTTGTGGCTACCAAGTTCAAGGTATTGAACTTTGAAAAGTTCTCTTATTTCATACCAGGAAATAATTAAATGTAAAAAGTGAAAAGATGAACCAGTTCCTTATGGTTATAAGCTGTAATTTTTCCATAGTTTCCCTATGAAGTATTCTTCCAAACAGTGAATTGAAAGCTATTTTCTACTAAAAATAAAAATTCTGAAATTTTTGTCCAAGATTCCAAGTGCTTAGCCCACTCACATATATTGTCTTGGCACTATTCCACAAATACGTATTCTTCAGGTCTTTCACGTGAATGGGTTTGGTTTGGAATATCATGGCTGCATACGAAAGCGATCTGGAATTCAGGAGCCCTGAGTTTTAGTATTGTTATTCCCTCCGCTAAACTCTGTACTGGGGGATATCATTTACCCTCTGTGTCTTTCAATGTGGTATTGTCCCATTCTTGCTGTATATTCATAACCCGAATGTGAGCATCACTCATTCTCTCTGTCTCATAGATTTGCTGCCTGTAATCTAAGATACCTGTAAGTACTTTACATGTAATAAGAACAACACAGTTTTCAAGTAGTCTCAGCTAAGCCAGGGATGTTGAAATAAAATCGAATTACGTACTCAGATCCTTGACATTACAAAAGAGAGAGTTGAGGTTAGAATCGTACCAGAAGAACATAAAGTCCGGCACACGTGTGCAGGTACATTAACTCCTGCGTGCTAAGGGTGGATGTTTATGTTGGACTACGAGACCAGACTGTGGTATCCAAATTCACATCCTTTTTCATAACCAAGAACGTGATGTCAAGTACCAAGACGTACACCATGTCCAAGGGGTTGGAAAGGTGTGCCTTTGTGATGGTGGGCTCTCCAAAGTCATAGATGCACGTCAACAATCGTCAGGACATTGTCCCTAGGTCAGAAATCCTGTCTGTCAAGTGGTGCTGGCGAGTGACTTGTGCATTCCAAACGGAGACGGTGGTTGCACGGTGACCATGAGACATGAAGACAGCCATTCTGAAACGTCTGCCATTCAATGAAGGCTCACAAGTTCTTTATAAAATCTGTTGGATGCTCTGGGCTCACTGTCTCCTATTACAAAAGGAGAGTCGCCCTATAGGCAAGATGGATTTTTGAACTAATAATCACATGAGACAGTGTATGCAGAGCCCCCTCACATCACGCCCAGGACCAGGTAAGGTCTCGCTGCATAATGACAATAGTAATCATCAATTTTCTCATATACGAGCATCCTCGCTATAAAATAGGGAAAAACAAGGAACTTGTTGGAAGTATCCTTGTTGATAGGACCCATGTGATTCTCCCACTAGTATAACCCTCATAATTGTCCTTTAAAATCACTGATAGTAACCAGGACTTCTTCATTTGTTTACCCCAGTGGAAAAAAGGAACACAACTTCAATGCTTATGTAATCTTATCTTCGTATATTATTTTTTAAATGCACAGTTTAGCTTCTCAAAGAATAAGCACAAGTCAGGAATATGAGAGGATAACTAGGCAAAACAAAAACAAAAAAGAGCTTTAGGTACAAGTCCGTCTGGACCTAATGGGAGAAGATGAAATGAAACCAGATGGAGACTTATACCTCTATTTTTGTTTCACTGAATGGAGCAGATAATCAAAAACCATTTCCTCGATACTGGTTTCCTAATCTCCTGTCACCTTCCACCAAAACGTCAGGCCAGACAGAGGCTCTCTGTGCCTCTCATCGTGTATCTTCCTTTCCTTTAGAGAAACATATGCTTCTATGACCGAACTCTGAAATAATCACACAAAGAAGCTGAGTAAATATTTTCAAGATAAGCCTGGAGATCTCACCGTCTCTAAATCATCCACAGACAAAAAGAGAGACAGAGAAAGAGAGAAAAAGAGGGAGAGGCAGTTTCCTATTCAAACATGTTGCTTAACAGCTAATGGGCGTATTGTTATGATTGATAGGCCAACATCTTTGCCTTCAGGAACACTTAATGGGAGAGGAACTGACCAATATTTACATTGGAGGTGAAGCCACATTTTATTTCATCTGGGGTCAAATATTACCAAATGTGAAATACAATTCTCAGCGATGCTTTTGCTTCACCCCAACCTGGGTGTCCGACATTCCCACAAAATCTTGAAATCTATCTTCATTTATAATACTCTTCTAGCAACTAAGGATTCCTGGACTGCTTTAGTTCAAGGGCGGGTGATGAACAAACTATAGGTGAGTCAAGCACATAATTCAAGCTCCGAAAACTATTAAAGCTCTGAACAGCTTCTTAACGACTTGAGTGCACAGTGCCTATTAAAGTAAAACGGTCTGCACATCCACCTAAAGAGTGGCTGAATCTTTCAGGCTTCCAGAAATGATAGGTACATGGTTCTGTCACTAGTGATGGTGACTGAAAAAGAAAAGGTGTTGTGTATGCAACAGTTTCAGTCGATACATAGATGATTTTCTTATTCTAGTTTGATGTTCTGATATTTAGAACAGAGAACCTTCAAATACAGTAGACTCTCAATTAGCCAGAGCCTCCAGGGATTGGTAGATGCTGGATAAATGTAAGTAGACTCTCTGTTAACCAGAACTCAAGCAACCGGCAAAATCTCAAGCAACCAAAGGATTGAGACTTTGCCGGTAGCTTGAGTTCTGGTTAACGGAGAGTCCACTGTACATAGCCCTGTCAGTGCATTCTTTTCCTTTCTGGTTTTTGACAAGAGCACTAAATTCAAGTGAAGAGAACCTGGCAACCCCCAAGAGTAAATAGAACATTCTAGTGGGAGCTTAGGAAGACCTCTCAAGGCCGAAATGCATGCTTTCAGTCTAAGAACCAATAGGCGTAAGTAAAAGGGCGTGGAGGCTAGCTCGGGACTGATGGTGCGATCACGTTTACCCCAGAGCTGAAGACTGGCAGCTAAGTGTCTGCACCTCCGTACCCTAAATCCCTGCTCCCTGTTCTCCTTTAAAACTCCCCTGATCAGGGTTCCGCCTTTGTCCTTCCACCAAATCCGCTTGGCAGCGGTTAGTTGCCTCCAGGCAGGAGGCCGGAGCCATCCTGGTGCTCACCTCACGGGTCCCCCACCTCTCAGGGGTCCCAGAACTGGGCTCCAGGATCCCACATCTAAATGCAGTCATTTCACGTACTTTGTCTGGTCTTCGTGGTTGTTTGCAATGGAGGGATTGACGGCATGTAGTTAGTGACCCCGTCCTGGCTAGAAGCAGGAATCTGTCTCGTTTTTTCATTTTCAGTTTCTGTCGTCAGACCTTACCATCCTACCCCCACTTCTTAGTGTTCTTCGGGGTGCTGGCTTTGGCCTTCTCTTCCTCGGATTCACTCTCAGGGACGAGCTCATCAGCTCTACGGCTTCAGTGCTCATTAATATGCTAAGCACCCCCTGGATCTGTGTCTTCTGCCGAACTTACCATTGCTATTATTTCAAATATGATTTTCAATTGCCTGTTTAGAGACTTACCACTTGGAAGGGCTAAGGCATGTATCTCCAAGTCGATGCCCAAAACTGAATTTGATGTCCCAAACCCTCTCCATAGATGGCCCTTCTTCTAGTATTCCCTAGCGCCATGACACGGACACACCATCCACCAGGCCCACGAACCAGCAATCAGGGCTCTGTAAGCCCAGCCTCCCACTTCTCTCCAATCCCTTACATCCAGTGGGTTACTGAGTCTCATAGTTCTACTTCCAGACTATTGCTTAAAACCACTTTCTCTTGCTATCCTCACTGCACTGTCTTCATTCCCAGTTAGCAAAACTAAAAGGGCAGCTCGTTGGCCACATTCGTTTAGTTTTACATAAACATGCTCTTTGAGGCTAAAGCAAATCTGACTGGTTTTCAACGTAAAAATAAAATGTAAAAACTATTCTTAGAGTTATTTCTAAATAGAACTTATCTCTAATCCTAATGTAACAGAAATGTATAGGAAGATCGGTATTTAATAATGTTTTTCACACATAGGAATGCTATGTTTTCTAGGATTTGACATTCCCTGCGATTGAGAATTACTATATTTTGTAAATGAAAATACCATTGCTAAACACGGAATGCTATAAATAGAATGTCATTTGTTTCCAAAGACTATTGATACACTAGAGTGACACAAAAATAATAATAAAAGTGAGATATTACTATTTCATGGCAAACTTTGGGGGTAAGGTTAGGACTATAATCTGCAAGTTATCTCGGGGTAAACACTACAGCTGAAAGCCCCGCTGGTGAGAATTCTCAGAGCAAACAGAAACTGGGTTAACGTAGCTCTTCCTAATTTCCTCCACGTATCACTGCAAAATTACCCCAAGAGCTGAGTCTTAGAGAGCAGTGCCTACATGCCACAAACTAGTCAAATCATTTTTGCATATGTTAACTCTTTGAATCCTTATAAAAACTGGACAGGGTAATTACAATTATTATTGCAGAAGCAAAAACTAGGGCACGGAGAGAACTTCTTTAAGGGTTGCACAGCTATTAGTGAGAACATCTAGGATTTAAATCTAGGCAACCTACACTCAGAGTGTCTTTGGTCTTAACCCCTGGTGTCTATCCCTCCCCAAATTGATTTTTTACCTTTATATCAAAAATGTATAGGAAACCCACACTGGCTTTTCATAAATGTGAATTTCATCATTTCTATCCTATAATTGAAATCTGTTGGTATATTCTCATCTACAAGGTAAAAGCCAAAGGCTAAATTTCCTATATCCTCTACTCTGATGTGAGAACAAGAACATGTCCCCTTCCTATTCATTTCTTTCTTCTCTACAAAGTTAATCTCTTTTCATTAGAAAGTCACAGTGTAGGTGTCCTCTATTTGGGAGCTGTTCCTCACATCTTTTTCCTTACCAATACCTGGGGTTCAAGCCCACACTTCCTGTCCCCTTAACACTGTAGGTTTATTGCTATCTTGCTTGCTATCTCATGATTTAAATAATCTGGTAGACTCAGAGCTCTTTAAGGGCATGGACAAGGTCCTTTTGTCCTGTGTTCATTCCCAATGCTAGCAGAGTATGTGACACATTCTAAATGTCCTTTAAATATTTGAGTAAATGAAAAAAAAAATGCATAAAACCAGCTGCATGCATCCTAACTGAAACTTCTATAGAGACTTTATGTTGACACTAAGTGAAGAGCTAGAAACAGTGAATGGAGATGTCTTTCAATGAAAATAATGGATACTCCTCAGTTAATTGTGCCTAGATTTCAAAGACAGCCTCTTAACCTTCAAGGTATTTGATTGGCGTTTGTATCGTTAATTCTTCACACAAAAGCACTTGCAGTGACAGAAAACTTAAGAGTACCAATTAGGTTGCTTAATAGCAAATCATCTTTAAAAGTTAAGGAAGACGAGATGACAGGTGGTTAGGGAACCAGGAGCTACATGTTGACTTCTTGTTTACAGACAGGTTGAAAAAAGCAACTCCTAAAACATTTCTAGTAATATTTACATTATTGATCTTCATCTGTCTAAAAAGAAATGTTTGGACCCTGGTGTACAATTCTAAGTCAAGTTCTAAAACCTAGCCTTAGATAAAAATGAAATGGATACAGTTTCTTTTCACCCAACCCCTTTAATCCTGGGAGTGTAGTAGCATCTTCTTGTTGTCTATCCATATTCACGTATCTTGAAAAGCTCAGAAATTCATCTGGCTAAAGAAATAGTAAATTTAAAGATTTTAATTTAAAAAAACAATTTTGCCTCTGCTTACCTCTCTTGAATACTTATTCTCCTCTCCCACACTTCCTTTGCTTTTTGTTAAGGATCATGGAAAGAATAAATATATCTGCTAGGAAATTGCCCTGATGAATTCTGTTTTCTTTTTAATCACAGAGGTACCCATTTCTAACAATTTCCTAATACTTACAATAATTTGTTATTAATACTAATCTTGCCATCTCTAGGCTGTACAGCAACTGTGCAGGGGAGATAAAAGAATTCTGTTTCTGAAATCCTAAAGTTCAGTGTCATTTGTTCACAAAGCTGGTTTTCCCTGAAAATCTTGGTGATCTCTATTCCGCCTCCACTAACCAGACACAAAGAAGTCTCTGCCAACATTGTGTCCGTTGTCCTCTTCTATGCATTGGCTTTTGCACTTTACTATTTTTTTGTGGATATGGTTAAAATATAAAATCAGAGAGGTCAACAGTAACCCTCCCAGAGACGTCGTCAAACAGATGTTTTTTATGAAAGATTGGGTGAGCGGCAAACCAAGCCAAATGGCACTAAATTTAATCAGCACCCTGCACAGCCTAAGTCTCTTTTTCACACCTTCTAGAGAAAGTCAAGTGGAGATACTAAAACAGGGAGCGATGACTTTAGTTTTGAGCTTGACTGAATTCAGTCTTCTTGGTAAGTCTTATCTTCTCTGTCTCTATGGCTTGCTTTCTCTGTCACACACACACACACACGCGCGCGCGCACACACACACTCAGCACTGTCTCCTCTTTTCCCCCACAACATGCAAGGTTTCAGGTTCGATCCAGTCTTTGGCCACATGCTAGGCTTCTGCACTTTCTCTTCCTTTTCTAAGCGTGTGTATGATAACGAGATGGTTACAGATATGAAACGCCACATCATCGTAATAAACCTTACCCCCAAAAGTAGGACAAAGAGTGGTTGTGGTATATACTGTGTTCCATTAACCTGGTTTGCATTCGTTTTAAAGATGTTATCTCTCCTTTCACATCAAAACGTTTTAGGGCATGTGCATTCATAGAGAGCCTAGCAGAAAATACAAGCACTCAAACATAGGCTTCTGCTGTTAACACGGGACAAGTAGTTATTTCACAAGATAAGTAGGTATGTTTTCTCTGATTTTCTTTTTAGGATAATGATTATCTGGGAAAATATACTCGTGCTTACTAGCTTTAATAAAGAGACAGTTGTCACAGCAAAGTTTTTTCACCCTGTATCTGTTCTATTAAAGGAACTCTACCTAGCAGCAGCGGTCATGTTTAGAAAATTGTTTGGGATTCTCCCTCATCTGCTCCACAGAGAAAACACTGGCTCTTATCTACTATCTTTTTCCCACTGCGTTCGTATTTTATTTTCAGAGCTACTGTGAGTGATTCAGAGCTACTTTTGGTCAGCAATTTTAAAGCCAAATCAAGCCAAATTCCATAATCCATATGTACCATATTCTATTTTAAATAATTGTGTGTCCGTGTGTGCTTTTCGCAAAAGCAGGAGATTTTGCTCAGGATCAGAAGTGTCCCCATGTCCATACGCATGCACATGGGGGTTGCCATTCAGGAGACCTGGATTTTACTTTGATGTGCGTGACTCGGAGAAAATCCCTTAAATCCCATTGGTCCTAGCCTTTTCTATGAAGTGAGGCGGTTGGACTCCTATTTCCCTTCTACTTCCCAAGTCCTTCCCTGCACAACCCTCCAC
The DNA here is from genome assembly GCA_004026885.1 of Lyroderma lyra. Classification (NCBI taxonomy): domain Eukaryota; kingdom Metazoa; phylum Chordata; class Mammalia; order Chiroptera; family Megadermatidae; genus Lyroderma; species Lyroderma lyra. The sequence goes on from PVJL010004168.1 coordinate 56,930, forward strand.
CGTTGGTGAAATGTGGCCATGTGATATGTTTAAGGCACAGGCATCACGTGCTCTGCCTACAGCACATAATACAGATACATAATATGCCTTAAGGCATACCCCGAACGTTGTATTAAATCCTTAAACCAAAGTTTATCTAGACTCACCTTACTCCATCCATGTGAACCCATAATTATAGGGTTGGAAGGCTGTGGAGTGAACTCACTCCCAGCCCTCATTTTGGTCACAAGGTGTAATCTAACCCTCTAAAACTGTGGGACATGAAAAATCACACTTAGGCTGAAAAATGCCAAAACAAACATGTTTTTAACAGATTCAGGGAAAGCAGAAATAAAGTGGTATTTTCCCCAGGAAATTGTCAGCACTGTCCAAAGCCGGTTACAGCAGGAGTTTTTTTGTGTGTGTGGCCTGGCCTTCTCATCGGCGAATGGAACCACTTTACTCAGAAGAGTTGCGCAGGGCCGGCGCGGTGGCGGGGAGATAGACAGCGCTTCTGCTGGCTCCCTTCCTGCGGCCTCGGCCAAACCAAGGCTGAGACGTCAAGCCTTTCCTCCCTTCTAAAGCCTCTTAAATGATGTTTCCTCGGCCACTGGGCCAATTTATAGTCTGTTGTTTTAACAACCACACCTCTCTTCATCAGGGTCAAGTGTCTGGTCAGGAGAAGAGAATACCTACATAATTTATCGTATTCCTTGGTTCATTCCTGAGTCAAGCTGGTGAACGAGCTAGAAGTGATTTGGTGCTTAACTATGCATGAGTGTTTATATAGGAGGACATTATTTACATAATGGACTTGTCTCAACCGGAAGATCGTTTTCCATGCGCGTACAGGGGCAGAGGATATGTAACTTTCTTGTAGGTGTTGGCAGAAAACTATGCACTTGGCCAACTATTTTAGAAGAGAAATACACTTGAAAAGGACCATGGAGATAAAAATGTAATTATATAAGAAGGTCAATGATGATCCCCCAGTTCTGCATGAGTTTTGCTTATTCTGTGGGTAGTCCACAGCACATCTTCCTTCTGTCCTTACTGTCTCCAGCTTCTCTTGTCCCAGCACACAGCTGATGCATGCCCAGCAAATGCAAATTCATTGTAACATTAACATGACTTGGAAGGCAAATCTCCAGTCCAAAAACATACACTCTGTAAGCATGAATAGCTTTTGAATTGTCTTCTTTATGGCACTTTCTCTGTCAACGCTCCCCTCTATATAGAAAAATGATCATGAGTGTGTGTGTATGTGTGCATTTGTGTGTGTATAAAGATGAACTGCATTGTTCAAGAGTACAGTACTGGTAAAGTACTGTGTATGTCAGATTAAACATTTAAAGCTATACACCAAAAATGGACATGGGAAATCACTCCTCCATCAGGATTTACCTTCTTTTCCCAACTGTTCCACCTAAAAAGTGTCCCAAAGATATTGTTGAATAAATGATTAAATAAGTGAAGGATTATCTGAGTGAGTGGTTGAATGACTGAATTCTGTAGCAGCTGATGAGAGACCATATTGGCATTCACCTTCTAGAGTATGCCTACCTCCGAGTCCTTTTGCTATGAAGGCCACTATCCCAAAGAGAGAGCTATCAGACACAATTTGTAGGTGATTTTCTCTTGCTGTTTGAGTTGTGGAAGCTAGGCCAAGCAAAGCAAACTATTAAGTCTCCTTCTATTAACAGAAGGGGGAGGTAATGAATTGAGGTCACATGAAGCTTTCTTTGAATGCATGCAAGCATCTGGTGGAAGTGGGAAATGGAAGAACCCAGACTGACACTAAATGTGACTCAGTTATTTCACATGTCATTGGAAATCTAATTAAATGATCTGTGCATGGAGCCTTAGGCTAAGGGACAAAGGCAGGTGTGTTGACCAGATAGACCCACCTTAGGTTTGTGTTTCATCCAATTCATTGCTATACATATCACTACCAAGACAACACTCACCCCTGAGTTGGGTGACTCAACAAAAAGAGAGCCTGCAGGTTCTAATCTCATGATTCTAGAACAGTAACAGAAAAAATCCTTAGAAATACCCATTGACACTATGAGGGAGACATAATGTTGACCTCAGCAGCCTGTGATTCAGCCTTATTTTTGTTTAGTTTTGCTGCCCACCCTCCACAGCATCAGCTGCATAAATTGACACACATTGTATTTGCCAAATGGGAAGTTATAGAAGCTGGCATGTCCACTGGCCACAGGATATACCCCATTCAGGCTCAGCTCCCCTAAACTGGCCAGGCAGGCTCTGTCCTGGCAGGTGAACAGAACTACCACTGTCTCTTTCCCTCCTGGCACTCTGAGAACTTCCACTCCCAGGAAGGAAACAACCATGCTCTTTGCAAAAGATTAAGATGCTCATTTTACTATGTAAAATATGCCTCTCTGCCACAATTGTCGTCATAACAGAAGTATATAATAAGAATAATCGTTTCCTCTTTGCTTCATCAATGGAACGTTTGATGTTCTCTTACAAGGGAAGGCATTGCAGAGAACTGTGCTTACGGTAGAGGTTACTAGGGGGCAGGTTTGCTTGATTTTCATTCTGCTTATTTCACTTTATCTCTTTCCAATTCTGGTAAGGAAATAAGCAATTGTTGTCTTAAAAAATGAAACGCCATGATGTTTTGATTCCATTGGTTTCTTATAAATAACTTGTTGCTGAGGACAGAGGTTGCTGGAAGACTCTCTCTGCATCAGTTCCATATTAGCTGAGAACAGGCTGAGGAGGACCTCAGCCTTGATGTGGGTTGGATCATTTTTTGTGTCTGAGGCTAAATTGCCTTCTTAGCTCCTTCAAAAACAAAATACTGATTTAAGGGGATTGATGTCGTGTCATCACTATTCAAGTGCTTAAAATAAATGGTGAAAAATCTGGAAGTATGGTTCAGGATTGCCTGTGCTGGCCTCGTATAAAAGGAGGAGCTGGATATAGTCTGTATATTTGTATGAAAACAAGATCAAGGATGCTCCAAAATCGAACCAAACTGAATTGCCTGCAGCCCTATTTTGATAACTAAATAATGAATGATTTCTGTTATTACTTTTGTCACATGCTTAATATTCTTACTAAGCAGAGTGTGTTTTGGAAGATCCTTTTGGATCAGGGCGATGGAGGGCTTCACGTCTTGCTGCTAATGATCAGCTTCTAGAACCTCAGAGAGAGAAAGGTGGTAAATCCACGCCCGGTGTGTATATGAGATGTGTCCACACCATTGTATCGAAGAGGGACTACAAAAGCTATTGGAGGTAAGAGACCCTATTTTTCCGTACTAATTCAGGTACTGGTGCTTATACAGCCTATCGCCTCACGTGGTGTCATAATCAAGGGCTCCTCTTTGTAGATAATTATGGTGGCATCAACCTCAATGGCAGATTGGCGACACAATGAACAGACCTCTGATTAAAGGTGAACTTCAGGAGATAAATTCTTGCTATCCACCTGGGCTCAAGTTTACCCAATGGTGGACTTTTTAAGAGAGATGTATCGTAGTGTATTAAACTTCATGCAGTTTGAAATTTTACTAGAAAATCAACAGGAACTAAATGCAAACATATTAACGGCTCAAAATAAACATTCTTCCCATTTGAAAAAAAAAAATAAGACACTCTCCATAAACCTATCTTAAGTGGCACAGTTTCATGTGAGGAGATGAATAATATCATGATTTTATATAATTATTTCTCAGCTTCAAAATGTGTGCATAAAAATCATTCATTATGGTGAACATATTAAACAATTACATTTGCTACATCAGATAGTCAAAAGAACAGATTGTTCCCTCTACTCTCTGGAAACTTATGTGCCTTTATTCTTAGTAATTCTAAGAAATTAGGGGGGAAAATGCCAAATTCAGTTTGAGGCAGTTAGACGTACTCACACAGAACAATTGCTTTTGGAGTGCTTACCTCGGCTGCTACTGGTTCAAAAAGGCCTGCCCCGAGGACCACAAGGAAGACAGCATCCCACGTAAGTGAATTTAGATGCAGACAAAAGCAGGGAACCAGTGGGTTTTAGAAATTTGGGAGTCGTAACCATTTTACCTAGGCTGAGCTTAAGTTAAAATAAGAGTGTAGCATCAGAGTCAAGGCCAACAGAAATTCAAAAACCACTCATTTACACCATGAGACCCTCCCACGGTCAGTTAAATGAGACTCAATTAGCAATAGGCATACTGTGTACCATATTTATGATATACCTTGATGGTTTTAGAAATCATATTAAATATTTGAATTGTTGCTAAGTTGCTCCAGTACAAGAGTTTGGAAACTGCTCGTGGGTTGGGGGAGAGAGAGAGAGAGAGATGACTACCAGGTCACCACATGTGGAGAATATACAGAGGATGTATGATAACCAGTGATGGTTTAGGGGAGCACTCACAGATTTGTGCCCATTTTGATGAGCCACAGAATAGAACAAATGGGGACACTGTGTTATGTAAACTGCAGTGGCTTCAACAAGCAAGTCTGGCCAATTCAGAAAAAGGGTCCTCCGATGTGGGGTCTTATTGATAACTGGCACTCAAGGATGCAGCAGGAATACCGCTGCATGTTGCCAGATTAGGGTACTGTAAGAGAGAAACGCGGCTGGATTCTGAGGCCCGAGATTTAGACCCACCGTGTAGTAATTAAAGCATGATTTTTAGAGTCATCCAATCTTAGGTTCAAATATCAGCTTGACACATACTAGAGTGGTCTTGGTCAAATTACCAAAACTCTCTGATCTTTATTTTCTGTATTTGTTCAATGAAATTAGTCTCGCACATGGCTCATAGCAGCAGGGCTATGGCTTGAATGAGGTATGTAGCGAGCGCACTTGACACAGAATAACTTGCACTCAGTAATTGGGAGCTAGTAAGAGTCTGGCTCCCAAGATTCTTGGGATATAATGTGACTTCTTTAAAAAGGAAAAAAAAAATACAGTGAGAAGAAAAGTTTAGTCTTGTGGAATGGAATAAAAAATGAGATTTTCATTTATTGTGACTCACTGACCACCAGGGAGCCATTTACAACTTATCTGCGTACTGGAAATGAAACGTGTGTCAGTCCTTTCGACCCAACAAATTGCAGTTGGTATAAACTGATACGAAAGCCTGTTTCCTCTGGATAGAGAGTCAACTCTATTTAGGATAAGTCTGAGTAAGCAGGTCTATTTAACAGTCTATTTTACCACTTCCACGCCAGCTATCAAAATAAATACTTAACCCAAAACAAAACTGTTTAACGTGTGGGCATTCTCCTCATCATTTTTAATGACATTCATATGAAGTGTTAGGGGTTATCGCTGACATAGTTTACTTGTGAACCCAGAGCAAGTCGGGCTGACTTAGCTTCAGTTTACTTGGTTGTATTACCCATGCTTGCTTTATTTATTTACTTTTTGACTCCACTTGGTTAAAAAATGTTGAGTAAATGCAACTCCAAAAAGTCTGTGGGTTTATGGGAATGGGCATATCATTGGAATTACTTCCAAAGCGAGGGCTGAGGTGGCCCTCTGATTGTAAAGGAGAGGCACTCGAGCGCTATTGGCATAACCAGTCCCACGTTTAAGATTTCACTGTAAGGGTATCTGCGGGAGTGGGAAGCTGAGGCAATTTCTCTCCCCCTCACCCCGATTCCACTCAGAATAAAGCATGCATCCTACAAAATAATCATGTCTTATTGAGATTTTTGTTTCAACAAAACCTACCTTAGCCAAATGCTGAACTGTAGTTACCCAAATGGGAAGTCTTGGGACTGAGGTCCATATGCAATGTCCTGTGAAACTAAAGATTCTCTGTGAATTGACTCCCCCCCCCCACTGCCCCAGACACAAAGCATTTCAATATCAGTGCTAGAACTTTATTAAAGAAGAGCTAGAGAAAGGTTTCTTAGAAAACGTCAAGAGGATCACGGAAAGGGACCAGGGCCAGGCATGAATCCCCGGGGACCTCCTCTCTGAAGCAGCACATCTTTAGGAGAGGTTCATTTTGAAGGAAAGAGTCTGACGTATGGGACGTTGGTATGAACAGGAAGAGACCAAATGAGAGCAAATCCACATAAAGACGTGGTATGTCACATGTACAGGGCATGTCCCAAAACACAGTAGCATGCCTATCTGGGAATAAGATGAGTCCACGCTGACTTGGCTATGACCCTATATGCAGTGACCCGTGCTCCGCTGAGTAACTGCACAAGGCACAGGCAATTTGATTTGCTCCTATCCCTTTATACTCTGATTTCTCATATTATGAAATGCTATTCCACAACGTACTTCAACAAGGACCTTGTTTACTCTAGCTGAGAGTTCAATAGTTCCTCAGTTATATTTTAAAGGCCAGTAGAAAAATACATGATGGGAGACTGTGAAGGTAGGCCTTTCTGTCATAGAAACACGTGAGTGGCAAGATGTGGGCAAGATTGGCCAGCTACTGGGCCAAGGTCATCCTTCAGGGGATGCCGTCTGGCCCCGGTCCAGATCATACCCCTCTCCATGGAGCAGGGAGTGAGTACAACAGGCTCCCCTAGTAACTGAGATTCTCTCTCTCTCTCTTTTTTTTTTTTTTTTACTAAATTCCAGTTATCTAGAATCAGAGAGTGTCCTGCTCAAGTAGCTTTGACCTGCTCCCAGGCCAGCCCTCCTGCGGCCATCACCCATCAGTACATCCCTAGGTCCAAGGCATGGACCAGGGGCATCCCACTTCTTAGCTCCCCTGAGCCACATTGAAAGAAGAATTGTCTTGGGAAAAGAAAAAGAAGAAGAAGAATTGTCTTGGGCCACGCATAAAATACACTAACACTAACGATAGCTGACGAGTTAAAAAGAAAAAATGTCCATGCATAATTTTTGTAATGTTTTAAGAAAGTTTATGAATTTGGGTTGGGTCCCATTCAAAGCCGTCCTGGGTCACATGCAGCCTGCAGGCCAAGGCTTGGACCAGCTCGGCCGAGACAAAGGTAGCTATTTGGCAGGGCAGAAGATGCTGGGGAGTGTGGAAGGCTCTTACACCTCATGGGTGGATATCTACACACGTGCCTGCAAGTACCTTCTTGGTTTGGGTCAGAACCAAGAGTAGTTAGAGACATGGGGTGCGGGCCTAGAATTAACTGGAGACTTACGCTTCCTCGTTCTTATATGCCAGTGAGGAACCCCAAAGAGTCTGAGAATTCTAAATTCAATCCTGGCTATCCAAGTCATAAAGAAGCTGTATTTGTCAAGATAGTTGAATAGAAGATATTACACTTAATCATTTTCAGCTGGATTTATAATGTAATTTAAATATTTGGACATAGGGTGCATGGCTCTTCATTTTAACGCCTGTCCTCTATCCCACGAATGCTAGGGACTCCCTTCTGCTTGTGTATATTGGTCTTGGATCCAAGACAATTGGTTGTTGGTGCAATCAGAGAGCTCTGCTAGACCAACCTGGAGGCTTTGAGGGCCTAGATTAAGCTAAATACCCACGTTTCCTAAACCTATGCATCTTTCAAATAAAACACACGTTAAGGGATAGCTTATCCTGTGAAGATACTTCAGGTTCCCCTATTGTCCACTCCTGTGTCTCCAGCTCAGTACATCTATAGATGGTAAGAATTCCTATTGGTGGTAGAAATTCAAATAAAATACACATATTCCCAGTGATATTTTATTCATCTCATCTCTGAAAACCAGGTACTTTTGTTGGTACAGACTACATTCATTTAATGCCAAAGCTCATGAAAGCTAGTTTACACTGCATGTGGCTAAAAATGCTTTCAGGAGTTTGGGGGATTTTCTTTCCCCGATTTTGAACATTATACCTAAATATTTTAAAGTGCTGTGTACATTTGAGGCTAGACATCAGCATGCCTTTCTCCTAGAAGAGTCCGGAAATCTACATGGGAGATGATAATCATTCTTGATGTCACCTTCTAAATGAAGCAATGGAGTCAAGGGACATGTTATAACAATACTGATTAATGGTTCTCCTCCGAATACTACATCATATTTGCTCTGGCAGAGAAAGATGTAACTGGCTGGCTCACTTCTCCGGGAGTGTTTTTACTTCACAAAGGAAAGGAGTAGCCCGTGAACTTGCCTGTACATCTATTCATATTTTTAAAACATGGGACCCTCTACTCCTGCTTTTTATCATGCTGTCCACTCACAGTGCACTTGACTGCTATTGTTTGTGACACATGTGACTTGCCCCGTCGTTGTGCAGTCCCTCAGAATACTGAGTATTCGTTTTGTAGCATGAAGAACAGAATCAATACTAGTATTGGATGTACTCCCATCACTTTGCTTGCATTGGATTGAACAGATCATTTGGTTGTTTATAAAATCAGAATCCACACCTATCCTGCCTTGTTTAACTCTGAGATTCAGTGGCCGAAATGTTGCAAGGGAGTGAATGGCTCTTCAGCAAATAAGATCAAACTATTAACACCTCAGAGTCATTTTTGCCTCAGGGAACAAAATGTGAACTTTGTGCCCGTTGATTGGTCAAAAATAGAATTATTCTCTTCTCTTTCACCAAAGTGGAGAGAAGTTCTTATCCCGAGTCCTCTGTTTGCCCCAAAAGACAGTCGAGTTTTGATCAATAGAGGTTCTGCCAAAATTCAGTCCCATGGGCGAGATGAATGGTAAAATTCCTTGCTCAGAAGTGTAGTAAGGAGAATCCTTAAAATATTAAGTGATTTTTAAAAAAAAAATAATAAGTGCAGTATAGGTTAATGTGCTCTACTCTCTTTTTTTGCCTCAACTGGACTAACTTTCAGCTCTTTATGGAAAGTATTTGCTCATCTTCTATGTCTGAAATGTTATAAATGCTTGGTCAATTGTTGTTGAATAAATCCTTCCATTTTCAGCGAAGTCCATAGAAGCTGCTTATCTATACAAGGTGTTAGCAAACATTTTCCTTAAAGGGCCAAACAGTAAGTATTTTGGGTTTTGTGGGCCACGCAGGGTCTCTGTCACAACCATGCAGCTCTAAAACACTCGCTCAAAAGCAGCCATGAACGATGTGTAAACAAATAACAGTGGCTGTGTTTCAATAAAATGTTTATAAGAACAGTCTATTTGACCTGCAGACTATAGTTCACAGACCCCTGGTCTATGTCTCCATAAAACTGGAAAAATGAAAATGTTTGAGTCCCTGACAACCTTACTCTTATAACTTCAATCAAGAGGTATTTAGAATAGTGTCCCAGGGCAGAAAGCATCCCCAGCATTGGCCACTTCAGGAAATTCTTTCTAAGGACATCAGCATGTTTGCCAACCAAGTATGTCTAAAATACACAGCCCAGGAGTTCCCTGGTGGTGTAGTGGCTAAGGCTTCAGCGCTCTCAACGCTGTGGCGTGGATTCAATTCCCAGCCAGGGAAATACCCACATAAAAATAAATAAATAAATAAATAAAATTAAATACACAGCCCATCGGGAGAACTACTGTCCAGAAAATGACACCAAACACATGCTCTTTTGTAGTATAACTTCTAAAAAACAGTTTCAGTATGAAGAGCTACCACCAAAATCTGTTCTGCTGTAAATTATATTCTGGCCCCCCGGGGGTCCTTTTGGTGAGTTGGAAGATAAAACGAGCGTAGATAAGTAGCTCTTCGTACTGAAACCATTTTTTGAAAGTTACTTACAAAAGCAAATGTGTTCGGTGTAGTAGACTAGCGTTACTTGCAAACAAATGCCACTGTGGAGTACTTTTATCATACAGGATATTAATATCATCCATGTAATATAATCCATAGTAATAGAATATTCCATGATGCAACACAGGAGGGCTATGGTGTGAAGAGGGTATTTCACTTAAAAAAAAATAATAACAACATGGGGCCATGCTAAAGGACACACTCTTCCAAAATACTGAGAAAGTAACTTAATACTACATGTTACCCAGGGATTTACTACATTGGAACACCACTAATTGCCTAAAGGTAACCTAAATAAAGTAGGTAGAGTAACTAGAAAAATTTCCCTATGAGTAATATGTTTATTTAGAACAATTGTCATTTGAAATGGCTTATGATCTCTAGGATTTAAGAGATCTGTGCAAATGTGTCATCCTGAATACATCTATTTGCCAATGAAACACAAAAAGCTTTTCATGTGGAAATTTGTTTTATCCCTTTTTGAACTTGAAAGGGAGAAGTCAGTGGATAAAAAATTCCACTTCCTTTCTTAGGTACCTACTATGAGGGTATCAAAGAGTTTCTTTACCTTTGGATAGTACAGCTAAAGAAATTCTAGTCTGAGACTAATTGGAGGCCCAAGAACATTTCAGTGCAATATGCTTAAGAAATAGAGAAGTTACTCAGGTTACAAGGAAGTTTTGCAATGAAGAGGGTTTCGGAGGTAACCAACTGTCATTGACATTGGCTGCAAAGCAAAATCATGAATCTGAGTTAATCATGCTATCTTCTCTTCTGGAGCAAAGCTTAAATCAGTGTAATTCAGAAAAAAAGGGTGCTTATCACAATAAAAATCATTTTCCAATTATTTTTATGTGTCTCTCAGACTTTATACAGATAGCTACAGTAAACTTCTTCCAAGTACGAGAGAGGGACCCATCTTTAACCAAAGGAGTACTCGGATCAAACTCACCATATCACATGTACTTGTTTCTTAAAAAACTGAGAACTGAACTCAGTTTAGGTTAGAATATTTTTTTAAAAAATCAGTCCTTTATGTATATTAGGAACTCAGCTATCATTCTTTATTTATGGATTGATTTTAATAAATGCCGTAATTTAGTCACTTACTATTATTAATTAAGGAATTTGTTGATGTCTTGCCAAGTGAACCGGAAAGTTTGGGGAACTGAGTAAGCTATTTTACCCCTTAACATCTCTTGAAATAATGTCACATTTTAAGTGTCTTTTTCTGAGTGGCAAAGTAAGCCATGTTAACAATACACACACACAGAGAGAGAGAGAACATGGAGTGGCCAGGCATAAATGCCTTCTTGTTTGTTCGTTTGTTTCTCTTACTTGGACTCTGAAATATCTACAAATATTCCTGTTCCTTTTCTCATCTCAACTTTACAGGGTGACTGTATAGAGGTGGAGAATTACAGACCCCATCAGGAATCAAGAAATAAAGTGGCCAGTGTCCAAGTGGTGGACACACACTTACAAGACCTGTCACAAAAGGAAGAGAATAAAGCACTTTATTATAGGCACTGCTGTTTTGAAATAATGCCTCACTGCACTATATGATGAGAGATCTCCAGAGCACATTGAATTAGTCATAATGGAAACTCCTTTAATTGAATGGCATGGAAAATGACCTGGGGCTGCCCGAGGAGAGACCGGGTAATCACATGCTACCAGCACGGCCTCGTTGTCAACTTCTCTAAAATCCAGGACTCAGGACGACTGTACCTCTCATAAACTGCATTTGAAAACACGCTCAAGAATTAGTGCAAATCATCCTACCGAAATAAGAATGTACTTCCCATAACAATAACCAAGTGCACAACGTTTATGGGTTTCTTTGTCATGTGTCCTTAAGCAGTCAGTTCCTTGGGCGGTACTGAGAGCCAATCCCTACAAAAGAAACACATGCACACTTTTTATTTGGTAAAATAGGTGCAAACATAACATAGTTCTGGGAAAGGGATGAGATTCTCAGAATTTTGAATCAGCAGTTGTCTGAGGTTCAGAAGTCTAAATATATTTTTAGAAGTTTGATGATGAATTCCACTGATTCTCGTCCTACTTCTGCGAGTCCTGAGAGCTTGGTTGATTCGAACTCTGTCCTAGCTACAGTGAGGAGCTACACACTCAAGCGATGAGGCTCACTCAGAAATCTTAAGCTCCAGTAAAAAATATATATATACATATCATTTATATCATTGAATACACACACACACACACACACACATACACACACACGCACACAGAGCCACACCCTTACACACCCTAGAACAGAGACAAAAGAAATGAGAGAAAGATACCATGCATGTTGAGAAGCTACTACACCCTTGGAGAACCTGACATTACATAATGTATCATATCATGTATTATATTTCTTATTATAATAAAATGCTACAGTTTATTGACTCATCTTGCTAACAAATGCTTCCAAGAGCCTTGTCCCTTGGGTGTCCTGGGGACAATTTAAAGCAGAGATTTGGTCCACCACACTGCTGGACCTTGGTCCTTGGAATTCCATATTCCTAATGACAGAATGGAGCAACATAAAAGATAAGCAGCTGCTCATTCTTGTCACCGTGATAGGAAAGACTTGGGGAATTCGGAAGGTAAGCAAAGGTTTCGTGCACAGGGTCTCAGTGATGACGGAATCTTCCAAAATCCACTGGTTTTTAACCTGTGCTCCACGTACCATGAATGGGAAGCAGTTTCTGGTGTTTGTGTGTGTGTGTGTGTTCATGTGTGTGTTTTCACGTGTGTGTGTGTTCACGTGTGTGTTCACGTGTGTGTGTGTTCACGTGTGTGTTCACGTGTGTGTGTGTGTTCACATGTGTGTGTGTTCACGTGTGTGTGTGTGTGTGTGTGTGTGTGTGTGTAGGGAGTGGCTATGCATAATAATTATAAAGGCATTTGAAGAAAGTTTCCAAAACTGCCAGCCCAGAAATTGTGACCTTTGTGTCGATTGGTCATAAATTATGAAACCAATAAATTCTGACCCAACAATTCAGCAGCTGTTTGAATCGCCCTGCATTCTTATTATCACAATGGCTTTTAGCAGATGCTGGAGAGATTACTAAATATTTATCCAAATGATTCAACGGCTCATTCAGTAACCGATGAGTCACTACCGTTCAGCGTAGCAAAGTACTCACAAGTTCTGTCTCTGGTGTGAGATACACCCCTGCAATGCAACCTTGTCCCTCCATTCAAGTCTACCATATGTAAGACATTGAAAAAGTCTTAATCTCACAATTTCCCAGGCTCTAAAATGGGCATAACAAAAATAGCTAGTTCATGAAGTTATTGCAAAGATTAAATAGGGTAATGCCTATAATGTATTTGACAATGATCAGTATGAGTTAGCCATTATTTTTATGTTGTTCATGGTACCATCATCATGCTCATTACCATTCGATATGACCAATTTTATTTATGTGCATCTCTGATTGCAAACATATTGCCTTGTATTGAAATCTGGTTCCTTGAGACTGCTTCCCATCAATTCTAATGTAATTACTCATGAAAGAAAGAGAAATAGAAGGGGAGAGAGAGGGAGGGAGAGAAGGAAAGAGCGGGAGAGAGAAGGAGGGAGGGAGGGAGGAAAGGAAAGGGGAAAAAGGAAGGAGCCAATCATTTACATGGTTAAATTTAGTTATTAGCACATTCCTAGTACAACTTCTGTTTTTGCTCTGCTTCCAGCCAGCCCCCAAACTAGAGAGAGAGAGAGGGGTGGGGGAGGAGGGGCGGGAGGAGGAGAGGGGAAGAGACCTAGTCTGCCATTCTGTTACACTGGCTAAACGCACCCGTGTTCTTTAGTTGGCAGGGTCCCTTCGCTACTCTGGTCACTGTTTTCTCACGGTGCTACAAGTGCTCTGCATGTCTTTAAAGGAGAGTCACCCTGTATAGAAACAGTATTTCCAGATGTTGTGAAATGTTTAAAAAATAATTATGGAAGGTGACAAAGAGCCTAATCAGAGAGTAATCTGTTGTAAATCTGGGTCACTGTTATCCTAGGCACAGATTGTTTTCCCTCTGTCGTGTGTGTGTGTGTGTGTGTGTGTGTGTGTGTGTGTGACTTAGATATATAGACTTATTTGGCATGAAAGTTTAATAGAAACTTACACAGGACTTTTTTTGTTTATTTTAGAGAGGGTTAATGTGAGAGGTTAGAGCTCTTCCAAGATGGAAAGGTCTAGAAATGCATATGCAGATAAGTAAATGAGTAATGTGGATGAATCCTGTGAACAAGTTTGACAGATTTGTGCATGTGTTTAAAATAAGAAGAACAGCAAAGTTCCTGTGTAATTTATTGGTTCAATTCAGTGGTAAAGAACATCCCAAGAATTATATGGAGGAATTTTTTTAAAATTTTAATTTCAGTTACTTAAGGGGCAAATATTTTTCCATGTTAAAAGTTATTTTAATTTATTTGTATACAGGACATTTTAGAGATATGGAATTAGACAATATTAAACCAGCAGATCCCCACAGAAGAGAAATGGCATGATGTAATACTTCCGGAGTTCTTTAGCACTCAATAATTAATGCTCTATAAAAGGCAAAGTTTAAAATAGTATTTATAAGATAACCTACTATTGGTTAAAATTATTATTAATAATTATATTATAAATCTCTGTGTATAAATGTATGTGTGTGTATTAAAAATTAGTGGAGTGTACCAAGCTATTAGCTACAATTCTCTTTGAGAAGCTATTTATAGAGGCCTTTCCTAGTCCATGCTATTCTTCTATAATGTTTAAATAGTAAATATATAATCAATATATTGGTTTTGAAATGATTGCATATGTAATCAGAAGGGAAAAAACAGAACTAAAACCTGAAAGGTATGATTTGTCTATATTTGTAAAGCAATGATTCCCTTTTCCTTTAACTTTGCATTTATCAAAGGAAGAGTAACCTTATGCTGAAATACATTATTCCCTGCAGGCCAAACCCATCACCCACGAAGCTGTACTCTCTCCTCCCTTAAAGTAGATGATGGCACAGTGGTGCCGTTCCATCAAAAAACAAACAGCCAAGACGTTCATGGTTTATGGACAGCCCACACGTTTTGAAACATACATCAGCATCTCCAAGCCAAGTGGTTCAGGAGGGCAACCGTCTCCCCCGGCCTGGGACTTTGACCTGCTGAGCGCCGCCCCAGGAAGCACCCCGGGCAGCCAGAGAGCGAAGCACACCTAGTCTCTCAGCAACTCGAGTTCCGTGGAGCCCGTGGCTTCATAAAGCTTAACGAGACCCGGTTATCTCCTCCGCTTGGGGAGCCTCTGGCGGGAACAGGGCGTCCTGGTCTGTGACTGTGAATGAAGGGATCATAAAGCTGTGTGACTCCGAGCCAGCACTGTGGTTCAAAAGAAATTTTCAGTGACTACACTCGGTGATACGGTTTAATGGATACTAGGGAGGCTGAGGCCCTACTAGCTCCTCTGTAATGATTTCATCAGCCTAACATTCTACTGGTGCACAGGCCCTGGAGACTGTCATTCATCTCAGTTGAAGTTGGCAAGATTATCAACTCAAGGAGCTGGACTGCCCAGGGTCACATCCGGCTGTCACATCAGTGTGACACTGAGCCAGTTACTTAAACTCTCTAAGTTGTCTCATCGATTAAGTGGGGATAGGAACAGTGATCTATCTCACCAGCTGCTATGAAGATTAAATTAGTTAATATTTGTAAATACGACAAGCCTGGAATATAACGAGTGATTATAAATTTTTGCTAAATTAAAAAAAAATAAACATCTTAACTGTTTTGGGCATTGCACTCAACCCTGAGAATTTGTTTCATCCCCCAGTTTTCAAATAGTACTACCTTAAAAATTCATGTAAAGTTCTGTAAGGGTACCAATGAGGAAACAATTCATTCTACTCAAGGAAGAAAGGATTATCATGTCAGTAGTTAGAGGTGGGCTTCACTGCAAAAGTGGGACATGATTTGACCCAGAAAGTAAAGCATGGACATTCCAGGGAGAACAATGAACACACACTAATGCACACAAACAACACACGCATGCAGAGACATGTGAAAGCACCCACTGTCCTCAGAAAACTTCGTAGCAGAGACAAAAAGCAGACGATCAAAACTATCAACTTCATGATAACGTCAGTGATAACTGTTGGATTTATCACGTGGTAATGAGCAGCCATTGAAGGTTTTAGTATGGAGGGGAGTAGCAGAAGCAGATTTGTATTAAAGAAAATTAAACCTGGCAGCCACAAAAAACACAAATATACAGATACAGATGGTGTTGTGTGTACAGTGCTGCCAACATAAACACACGGTGGCAAGTTCATGAACTTAATTGTCAGATTTTGGGTACAAGGACAGCTCTGATGGCCATTCCAGAAAAAGAGTTCCAAAACTGCTTTGAAGGGTGGACTAGGCATTGTGTTGGTGCACAGCTGCCCAAGGGGAGTACTTCGAAGGTGACCATAGTGATATTCAGCCATGAGGTATGTAGCACTTTTTCTAGGATGAGTTCGCGAAATTGTCTGACCTCGTATACATTATCTGTGTGTGTATGTGTGTACAGAAACACACACACACACACACACACACACACTCTCTCTCTCACGCACTAGTTGCTATTTTAATCATAGCCCTAATTCAGATCCATATTCTCTTTTTGCCGATGTGAAGGGTTGTGAGGACATGTGAATTGTGTGTCTAAACTACAGTGTCTAAGCCTGGTGAAATCATTCCCTAAATACGGTTGTTCTGTAAGAGGCAATGCAAGGGGCCTGATTAGGGACCTGCTCGGCCTTAGAACTCTTCTTAGAAGCCAGGCCCTGAGGTTGTAAAGTATAAACGAGGCCGAGAGTACCAGATAGAGTGTCAATCCTGACACTCGCCAGTAAAGAACAGTGACTTGGGAGAGGAGGTATTAGATAACAGCGTTGTATCTACACAACCATAGACTGCAAAGTGAAGCATTCTGTGTTTATTGTCCTATCTGCTGAAGGTGCCGCTCTGTTGTATTGTGTGTGACTTATTACAAAAATTGAATTCAGCCAAACTGGTTTTCAATGTGGACATGTCTTATTCTATTAACTACTGAAAACCTTAAAATCTTTTCAGGGTTCTCGTCTTTAGAGCTTGAGCTTTCCAGATGATATAAAACATAAAAGTCAAGTGAGGGCCCTGCTGAAAGTGCCACAGTAATTAGAATGTAAACGTGACATGCCTGCGTAGGACAGCACCTTGAGGAAGACAAGAGGAAAGGACCAGATTGTTGCAACTCAGAGGACTGATAGGTTGGTCATTTTAATTCACAGGACCTGCCTGTGGTTTGGGTTGACTGAGCAGGAAAAAAAGTGATTATTCTCCTTTGTTGAAACAACTTGACTCCTAGAAAATGGTGCTTTCGCTTTCTTTTATGTTATCCTCTCTACAGGCAAAACAGGATGTTGACAAGTTCATCTTTTCATTTCAATAAGTAGTCACTGACGCTCAGAGTTCAAGGAGGGTCTGTTTGCTACCAGATTAGCTACTGCGGTAGTCATGACTACCTCTGTAGGTCACCAGACATAGTATTTTCAAAAATGACATGCACGGCCCAAGGGAAGGAGTTGCCACACTAATGTGTACTTGTTCATATAAATAGAGATGAGCCTTTGTTTACTATTTCAGAAATAAGGCACGTGAGGCACGTTGTTGTGCCTGGGACATGGCCACATCCTGAGAGGAGAGGACAGAGGGAGGACACGGCAGAACACTGCGATGCTCTCGGTTACCTTGGGTGGGCATTCCTAACTTCTTCTGAAACTTTTTCTCTTCCCATCTCTCCACAAAATTAAGTAAAAACCACGAATAGGCTTCTTTTTTTTGCACAGCAGACCACAGAAGACTACATGGAGAAGTGTGAATTAGAAACTGTTAAGTTAGAGCAACTGGATTCGAAATTTCACAATAAGAGGTTTATGTTTTCACGAACCACTAAATACTTCTTGTTTCCAGGAAGGCTACAGCTGGCCTTTCTTGCTACATCTTGGCACTTCCAGCATAAGAGAGAAGCAGGAAGTGTCATTGAATAGGAAAACAGGTTAAAATAGAAAGTGTCTGACAAAAGAAACAGAAATTTTGATGACTGACACAACTTCGGTCAGGGGACTAGGTAGAGGTTTGAGACGCTTCTGACTTTATGTAATCCTAGGAACTCAGTATCTGCCGTAGAATAAATGCATTACAGTGCTATGATACCCACAGAGCACACAACAGCAAGTGACCCTAATGTAAACTATCAACTTGGAATCATCATAATGTGTCAAATTGGGTTCATCGATTCTGACAAATGTAACTCTAGTTGATAATGGGAGAGGCTATGCAAGCATAACGACAGGGCATGGATGGAAAATGTCTGTACCTACCTTTCAATTGTGCCTCAAACTTAAAACTGTTCTGGGATTTCTGGTCAAGATAGCAGAACAGGTAAATGCTGTGCTCACCTTGTCTCAGGACATCAATTACAACTGAACTACAGAACCACCATCATTGACAATTGTCTGAAGTCAAGCTGAAACAAAGCCCTACAGCCATGGACATACAGAAGAAGCCACCTTGAGGCCGGTACAAGGGGCAGAGACATGAAATGGGGTGGTCCCAAACCCACATGTGACCATTATAAATTGGGAGGGACATCTCAGTTGCCAAGGTCCCCCCCAAAGGAGTGAGGGAGGGGTCCCAGCCCCACACTAGGCTCCCCAGCCCAGGGTTTCAGTGGAGGGGAGAAAAGTTCCCATAACTTCTGGCTGTGAAAACCAGAAGAGATTGTGGCTGAGTGAGATGATGGGCAACTACAGTCCTAGATGCTCCTCTTCAAGGGCCCACGCACAGACTTACTTTCTGACGGAGTCACTCGCTCTGAGCTCCAACACTGGGGCAGCAACTCAAAAGGCACTAGGGACTTATGAGGAGAAACTGAGTTGTCCGGCTTCAGAGTAAGGGCTGGAGGAGCAGCTTTCTTCCAGAGGGAGATGCTGGTGGAAGCTGTTGTTTTCTTTTTTGAGCTTTCCCTGCTCCCTGTGTGTAGACGCAGGTGGGCACCATGACTGAATCACCATCAAAATTAGCTAACACCTTTCATCTGCCCTGCTCTAGTGATTCCCTGAGACCCCACCCCACCCAACTTTCGAGCACACTCAAAACACTTCCAGTGGATTTTCCGTACAACCTTATGCTGCACATTTTATAAAATCTCTCAAAGGTTCACAAAATCCAAACAAGCTGCATCTGGCTTCAGCATATCCCATAACTCTGGCTGAGCAGCCCTAACCTGGCACAAGCAACAGCTGGCCTCAGTTCGCAGATTGGCCTATTGAGGCACCGCCAAGCCCAGTGTAGATGGAAGTCACCTGTGGAAGTTATCTGTGGTTCATACCAAGTGGCCTCAGGCAGAGCACAGGCTTTGGCTGACCTTGGCCCGCAGCATGTGCCCTCCCAGGAGGCCTTGGGGCTAGAATACCTAGTGGCCAGCTTCTGACCAAGCCAGAGCATCACCACCACCTCCAAGGACAACACATCCAAAGAGCAGACAGGCAGGCAGCAGAACTCTGCTAAAGTGAACCCTGCTCTGCAGGGTCAGCCCTTACACCACAGCCCCTCTACTATAGTCATGGCCAGTCCACACAACTAATGAGCCTGAGGGTAAATCCCTCTCACTCACATGCAAACAGCAACCAAAGATTAACTACAACAGGAGGGAAGATACAACCCACACAAAGGACACCTGGAGCACCCAGTTCTGGTGACCAGAGAGGTTGCACCACTGGGTCCCACAGGACACCTACTACCTGAGGCCACTCTACTAAGACCGGGAAGCATAGCAGCCCTACCTAATACATAGAAACAAACATGGGGGCAGCCAAAATGGGGAGACAAAGAAACATGTCCCAAACGAAAGAGCAAAACAAAGCTCCAGAAAAAGAATTAAACAAAATGGGGATAAGCGATCTAGCAGACACAGAGTTCTATGACACTGGTTATAAGGAAACTCAATGATCTCAGGGAGAACTTCAATGAAGAGCTAGGAAACATAAAATGGAGATTAAAAAAAACATGAAAAAGAGCCAGTACTGGGACAAAATTTTCACGACAAAATGCATTGAGTACCAAATTCGATGATTTCAAAGCAGTCAAGTGCCCAGATATGCCAGTACAATGGAATATTGCTCAGCCATGGATGGGAATGGATTCTTATCATCTGCAGCAATGTGGACGGGCCTGGAGGACATTTTGCTGAGTGGAATGTGCCAGACAGAGAAAGACAGATGCAACATGATTTTGCTTACATGTAGAATCTAGAAAACAAAATGGACAAACAAAACGGAAACAAACTCATGGGTACAGAAAATATTTTGATGGTCGCCAGGTGAAAGGGAGGTAGGGGGTGAATGAAATTAAGAAGTACAAATTCGTTGTTATGTAGTACTCATGGGGGTGTGGGGCATAGAATAAAGAACACAGTCAATAATATTGTAATAACTATATATGGTTTAGATGGGCACTGGATTTATTAGGGAGGGGGTTGGGGGCAGGGTGAAAAAAGTGAAGGCATTAAGAAGTACATATTGACAGTTACAAAATAGTCATGGGGATGTAAAGTACAGCATAGGGAATATAGTCAATAATATGGTGATAACTCTATAGTGCCAGGTGGGTACTAGACTATTCAGGGGGATCACTTCTTAAATGTCTCACCACTATGCTGTACACCTGAAATTAATATAAAATAACACTTAATGCCAAAATAAATAAAGTGGAAAAAAATTGTTCTAAAAAAATAAAGTCTTTGAAAAAAATACTATGATGTGTCTAATAGTTTGGGGAAGATATGCTCGTGTTAGATTTAGAGAAAATTTCTCCTCTAATGAATAAAGCTCTTAACACTGATACTGCTAAAAATACATACAAGCATTTTTACCTTTATCTTTCACAAATAAAGTAATAATATAAAGAGTCACGTTAAACAAAGTACAAATGATCTAAGGCCTTTTATTTTTTACTGTTTGCATCTGCCATAGAATTGGGCAACACACAGCTGTTCAATAGTTATAATGGTTATTCTGACAATAAGCAAGAGTTTGCTTCATATTAAAAATATCGGTCTTTCCCCTGCCCACTGTATAACTTACACACCCAGTAAAAGGCTTCTCACAAAACTCCATGTCTTTTCCTTTGATGTTGAAAATTTGGGCTGGGAAGGATCAGGTCATGACACTGTCACTGCTCAGGAAAATGCAATATGTGGTGATGGAAAGAGAACTGACCCTGGGTGGTGAGCACAGAGTGCAGCACATACACGATGCACTGTACAGTCATACACCTGGGACCTAAGTAATTCTTGTTAACCAATGTCACTCCAGTAAGTCTAACAATAAAATTAAATTAAATTAAATGGAAAATTTAATTTTAAAATGAACCAGAAGTACTTCACCTGAGCAATCCAGCACTTGAGTAATACACTCTTGGAGACAATGTGTTGCAGTCTGCCATTTTCTTAGGATAACATTTCCCTTAGGCCTGCATGAAGTTAGGAAAAGTCAAGTTGCCATCAAAAGTAGAGTTTGTATTTCTATAGCACCTGTTTATGACAGTGTCTATAAATAAGAAGAGGTTCCACCCCAGTATAGGACAAAGAAAAATACATAATCTTTTTATGAGTTGGCTTTCTGAAAATGCAACTAACTGAGAGATGTGGGGGTGGAACCCAATATAAATGCAATGTCAGAACAAAAAAGAACCACCTACAAAAATCTTTCTTTAAAAAGCATCCATTCCTGAAGAAGATGCATTGCACGTAGGCACATGCACAGGCCTACTGGCTCCCCAGAGTGGCCTTCTGACACTGGCTTCTTTGAGACAGGATCTTTAAACCCTGAGGTTAAAGAAAGAATCCTAAGCAAGGTATGATGCTGAGATACCTGTTGCTGTTCTAAATTTTTAACAGTTGAGTGTGGTGGGGACATGCAATTCTGCTCCCAAGAGTTGTACTTTTGGAGAATGATTTGAGAGTCAGCACTCAAATATAGGCGAGATTAATCCCTAAGCAGCTCAGCTGTAGGTATAGCCATTGTTTTCTGCGTTTCCTTATATTAACATCTTGAGATGGCTATTGTTTTTGTTCTGTATACATCTACGTAATTTATATATTATAGAGACATATATGTACATACCTATGCATATGTGTATGGTAATATTTTTAAATGCATGGGAATGCAAATTGAAAGAGATTTTTTTTTGGCAGTCTCCCTAGCACGTTGCACGAGTGTATGTAGTGTCCCAAGTTTCCCTGGCATTAAATATTAGAAATAATTAGAAATACCTTCCAATCACTGTGAAATCCAAAAATACCCAAACATATTCCCAACACCCCCCAGGAATGGTGTTGCACTCCAGGAATGCAGGCTGATGGGCAAGTCATAGACCCTTCCCTTTTGAGGTCCTGCTGCTCTGACGTCAGCTTCGCTGTTTATAGCACTGTACCTGTGCCCAACAGCCCTGCGCATGGAGTTCTTCCCACCATCAGGGATGGCTTGGTGGCAAGAAACCCTCTTGCAACTTTCACAACTTAGAATGTGTGCCTTAATCAGTGACTGCAGCTGGCCCACAGTCTTTGACTCTCTCTCTCTCAAGGGAATGAAAGCGTAGGAAGTGAGAGAAAAAAAATCACTTTGGATTTTGTTTAAAACTCCAAGGAATAAACATAGGAGCATACTATACCTTCAGTCTGGCTAGATGACCCTTCATTTTAAGGCATTAATTGTTTTAAACCTAATGAATTATTTCAATAATTAACCACAGTCCCACATGTTTGTATAATGCTTTTCTTTTATGTCCTCACACCAGCCCTGCATGATAGATATTATTATCACCATTTTACCTGGGAGAGAACTGAGCCAAAGCAAGTTTACGAAACTCTAAGAAGTACTAAAAAGGTGTACATCATTTTTAGAAGGTATGGGGTTAGCAGTTAATGTGTTTCTAACTTTGACCCCGATACAAATATTTTCATTGACACCAATTAAAATGTAAATACGTATGCTTCTATCTCATCCTCATGGAATCCAAACATAGTCCTTTGGCTGACATTAACTTTAGTTGCTATTTTTAATGATTGCTCAAAGGAGTGTGAGAGGGGTGATATCTATTGGTTACTCCGGGACGTCCAGCAGACCTAGACGAGTGCTGAGTTAAAGATAGAACGCAATGTGCCTTTCTGGCCCCGATGAAGATACGCCCAGGATATTACATGGGCTCTAGATGTTTGGTAGAGAACCAAAAAAAGAAACAAAGGCTGCATCTATATGTGGCATGGGTGTAAACATGGAAACAAGGAAGGTAGGTGCCTGCCACCTGCTTGTCACTCATCTGCTGTCCTCCCCTCCCCCCTCCTCCTCTCCTTTCTTCTTTCAGTCATCCAAGGAATCGTTACTAAGCACCTCCTAAGTCCTGGGGCTTGTGCCAACCCCTGCTGGCATGTTCTTCCAGCAGCTTCTTACTCAGAGCTTTTTCTGACCTGTTCTACTTGCCATCTGCTCTGGGAATACGGCCTTCCATTCTCTCTGGTCTGATGGTCACTGATTCTCTGTCCCATCATCATTTTTGTCATTGCTATTTTCTAGTCGCTATTCTCATTTCAAGACCCACAGGTTCCCAAAGGATCGCTGCTTTTCTTCTCTCCAGCTCGCCTCCCCGCAGATGTTTCCTCTAGGTTGCAGCGTTGAATCTTGAAATATGAGGGTGTCTGCTCAGACCACCTGTGAATCGTGTGCTCATAATAACGTGTGGCATATAAAAAGCTTGCTTTTAGTTTTATTTTTGTTACTGTTATGTTAAAAAATATTTTACTGACTATAGGAAAAGCAGGGGAAAAAATCTCATTCCAATTACAAGCCAACTCAGTAAAAAATATTTTAAAAAAATCTACATCCACCTGAGAGGTAACCTAACATTTTTGGCATTGAGAATAAATTTATTGGTGTGGAAACAGTCTGAACATTAAAGGTGAAATAAGTTATTAATATCCATGAACACAACGACTTCTGATTCTTTTTTCATGATTTTCTTTCAAACTTCAACCTCACCGAGATTCAAGCAACTGTTTTCGTTTGGACCTGCCACATGCAGAACTTGAAATTGTGATTTCCGGAACGCGGCTTTATCTTTATTCTGACGTCACTATTCATTTAGTATCTGTCAAGCTGTTTTTACCAAAAAAAAAAAAAAAAAAAAAAAAAAAAAAAAAAAAAGAAAAGAAAAATGTGCAAATGATTCACTTCTCAGAGATTTTACTACTTAAGGGAGAGAAAAGGGTCGGAAATCCCTGAAATTCAGAAACACGTTATGGACCACACTTTTCCAAGATCATGGTGGCCTTTGCAAAAGTGGTGCATTTATCAAAAGTTTTCATAAATTTCAAAGATCGTTCAGAGTCGTCCTGAACAATTTAAGCTTTCCTGTAATTCTGTAAAAGCAAGACCTACAGTGAACAAGATTGCCAAAGGCTGGGTGGTGGCCTTAGCGCTCTTTGCATGCCATTAAAAATATTTACCTTTGGTTATTTATACTAACTCATTGTCTGGTGACTATGGCAGAAGAAGAATATTTAGTTAACACATATCTATATCCTGAGATACTATGAACTGTGACACACCAGACAATTTAGATTTATTTGGTTTAGTTAACTGAGATATAGTCCTGACTCAGAGGCCTGAATTAATGACCCAAAGGAATTTTTCTTCCAGTCATTTCTGGATTAACATAGCTAGTTTAAGAAATACTTTATAAAGTTCTTAGGGGAAATTGTTTATTAATTATGGATCCTAAATGATACTAAGCTTTAGTAGAAGCCTTAGGTAATTTCATTAAATCTATAGGGTTAAAAAATAAGCTTCCCATTCTCAGATGGAAGAACATGTGACAACATAAATGGGGCTTTTTCATCTAAGATGGTCCAAGGGAAGAAGCCGACAGAGCAAACTGTTTAAGGTGCAATGGAAAAAGATAGTGGTCTATCTAGAGCTACTGTAAGTGTGTGTGTGTGTGTGTGTGTGTGTGTGAGAGAGAGAGAGAGAGAGAGAGAGAATGCACCAAAGCACGTGTGTAGGGTGAAATGTTGGGGAGCCTAGGTGGTAACTCCTAGGAGCAGTCAGACTGAAACCATGTTTGGGTACCGAAGGGCATCACTCCCCAGTTCAGCCCTAGTGCTTGGTCATTTTTAACCAAGTCTGAGGGAGCGCTCACTGGTCAGGAAGACCACTGGAGACGCACGCCATGCATGTGAGGTATTTTAAATAACAGATGTACTTTTAATTTCATCTCAGTGAAATTGTACCATTGTTGCTGAATTTTAGAGTTTGAAGGTGACATTTCCTAGATGTTCCAGATTGGTAAAACAAGAAGGGAGAAGGATTATGCCTGACTAGGTCTTATGTGGAAGAAAGAATAATCTCTAAAGGGATTTTCTTCTGTTCAGGCCCCTAAGGAATTGCCATATTTTGCAGTATATAATGTACACTTTTTTGCCCAAATTTATGAGGGAAAATCAAGCATGCATATTATATATGGGTAGCACTAATTCCACATCTATATAAATGTTTTTACTTCTTTTATTATGCTTATAAGTTAAAAATGTAGCTCTAGAAATCAGTAACGATATCCACATGCAAAATAATAATCGTTTTTATATAAAAAATTGTATACATAAAATTTCTTGTACCTTAATATGTTAAAAAATAAATTCTAAAATTCCTTTATATTAAGAAAACAGGTACCTAAATATAAACAAATAAAAATTTGAATTTCAAAAATTAAAACAAAACAATTTTCGCTGAAAGTTTGGGCCAAAAACGTGGGTGTGCATTATATGCGGGAGCACATTATACACAGCAAAATACGGTAAATGGTTCCATACACAATTCTAGAAGGCTGCTCCAAAGCCCCAGGGAGCAGTGTGTCTGCCCAAAAGTCCAGATGATTAAATAAAACTTGCATTCTAAGTCCTTTTAGACAAGGAATCCCAATAGCTTTTCAAGATTCATGTTTTCTAAGGATGATGCAGATCTTCTTTGTGTCTTTTACGTTGAAGCCACCTCCACGATACTTCTGCTTCACAAGCGTTTGTGACGATTCCTGTAAACCTCTGGGAATGGGAGCAATGCCGTTTGTACAGGAAAATGGAAGTGGCAGGGAAGGGGAGTCGAGTCTGGCAGCCAGGTGAAAATATCCTGCAGACAGGTTTCTCAGGGATGTGGGAGAGGTGTAGCCTAGCAGGCTGTGAATTTCTCAGCATCCTGGGGCAATAGGGATAGATGGGTCCATGGGGAAAAGTAGTCATGCCAAGCATGGCAGATCAGTGGCACTGGCCAGCCGATCTAACTGCCTAGAACAAGCTTGTCCAACCCGCGGCCTGCGGGCCTCACACGGCCCAGGTCCACTTAGCATGCGGCCCAACACACATTCGTGAACTTTCTTTAAAACATTATGAGATTTTTTTTTTGCGGTTTTTTGTTTGTTTGTTTGTTTCGCTCATCAGCCAGTGTTAGTGTTGTATTTTATGTGCGGCTCAAGACAAATCTTCTTCCAGGGTGGCCCAGGGAAGCCCAAAGGTCGGCCACCCCTGGTCGAAGTTGTTTCCCCCGTGGCGTGGCGAAAGCGGTAGACTAGAAGGAAATACATTCTCCAGGCCCCTCCCTCCTCCTGGGCGGAGCCTGCCATAAAGACAGTCTCTCAGCAGGTATCACAGTGGGTCACCCTGGTTTATGTTCACCCTCTCGAGTGAGTTTGATGGTTGGACATGGAGACAGGTACCTTAAGGACCTTAGTCAACCCAATCCAACCCAGTCAACAAAATCCGTGGAATATATGTACTTCTGCAACTGATACGGCACTTCGATAAATCAGTTAACAGAAAGCTCATAGGACAGAGATGGAAAGACATTTTGCAACTGACCAGAGATTACTTGCCTTGTATCTATGTTTATTCTATGCATCGTAAACTCAAATTGCATGGACAAAAATATGACGGGACAACACAGACTGAGGATTCCAACATTGCACGAGTCTGTGGCACTGGAGGTATGAGGGAGCCTGAGGTGGAAGCAAACGTACCTTGCATGAGTCAAAAGGAATTGAAGGGTTCCATGGTTCCATGTGAGGAATGTATCAAAATGCCCGTGTCTGGCTGCTGTAGATGTCAGCTGTGGGCAGTGACCATTCCCAGCCTCCTCTACTTTCACGCGTGCTATGGGAGGGACAACATCTTTAGTCACTGTAAAATAAGACATATATAACAAGGCTCCCAAAGCACCGTGGGTCAAGTTGTAGCAGGATTGATGGCAAATACACGAGAATGAGTCAATACAGGATTACAACAAAGAATGTAATTCATGGAACCCTCTCCAATGTACATGTTGGGATGTGCTGAGCCGTCGACTTGAGTGGATTTGCAGCAGCATGTGAGGATAATTTACATAAATGTGAACTCATGCCCAGAAAACAAATGTGACTTGCAAATTTACAACCCTGAAATCATGGACGACGTACACAGAAGCAGACACAATTTATAGTAAACAAAAACCATTACGCCCTTTAACCACTAGTAAACGTTTAGTGAACTCCAGCAATACACTGCTCGGACGAGACGGGATGAGCTGGCCTCTCCAGCTGAACTGATGAAAGGCCAAGCCCATACCCCCTCCCGGCCGACAGCGAAAAGATCGCATTGTTGCAAATGAGGGTGGTGACTTGGACTCAACTCAACTGGAAGAGTTCAGGAATGTAGACAGAAGTGTTCCTCCTCTGAATCCATCTGCCTTCTAGCAGCCTATTGGATGTGTCCACCTGTTAAGTGTCCTGCCCAAGCCTTCAAATCAGTGTGCTTTCCTGCCCCCTCTGACCAGTCCTCTCACCTGACTCCTGTTTCTTAATGTCACCATGCTGTGGCCAATTTTTAACTCTTCCAGCCACCTTTTTTGCTCCCATGATTCACTGTTGCCAAGTCATGTATATTCCTCTCCTGTAATGCCTCTGGAAATGATCAGTGCCTTTTCCATTCTCAAGTTCAAGCACTTACTACCTCTCACCTGAAATACTGCCATTGGCACCTAGCTAGTCCAGTCAGCTCCTGCCTTC
Source organism: Lyroderma lyra (assembly GCA_004026885.1). Taxonomy (NCBI): domain Eukaryota; kingdom Metazoa; phylum Chordata; class Mammalia; order Chiroptera; family Megadermatidae; genus Lyroderma; species Lyroderma lyra. Next base: position 84,706 of record PVJL010004168.1, read on the forward strand.
ATCTCTTACCCTTCTAACTGACTGTATCTGACAGTTCATCTTTCTAAAAGACACAATAGCTGTATTATTCTCTTACTTAAAAAAAGTTAATGGTTGCTCATAACCCTCTGGTTCAAGTAAAATCATTTAAAGTCCTTAAGCTAATTCCCAATCTTATTCCCCATTAATGTCTCCAAGTCGCTCCACTCTAGCCCAGGGCTTTTCTATTGGATAAGTCCTTGTTGGGCTACGTGGGTGTGTGTGGACAGGTGCCTGGTGCACTGTAGGATGTTTAGCAGCATCTCTGCTCCATCTTCTATTCACCAAATGCCAGAAGCATTCCCACCCACTCCAAGTTGTAACGACCAGAAATGTCTCCAGACATTGTTAAAGCTTCCTAGGGCCCCAACCCCCAGCCCTAGACCACAATGGGCGTCTTGTGGTATCCAGATGTGCCTTAGGTATACTGTGTCTGCATGCGCTTCTGCAGGGGGCCCTCTGCCTGGAAAGTCCTCCCTACCGTCTCTACCTACCCAAATCCTCTCCGTCATTTCAGGTTTGCCTCAACAGCTCCCTGTCACCAAACACCTCTGTTTTAACCAGGCTCCCTGAACAGACATATTTTCCTTTAGCTTTGGATCACCAGAGCACGTTATGTATTTCTTGAACCCTTCATCTTATTTTTACTGTTTTCCTTTCATTGAGCTGCTAAAATTTAAATTAAAAGTTTTGGCCTGTATTTAACTATATAAATAGGCATGGCATGACTTAAGTAATAATCTCTATGTAACTATCTAAAAGTCACTAGTAAATGCAATCACATGAGGCACATTTTTTTTAATCAAATGTAATAGGAAAGAAACCACGGCCTCTTCAGAGAGAGGAAACAAAAAACAAACTGGAGTGAGCTGGACCTTACAAATCATCTGGTCCTCCCTCTGCCCCTTGACTTGAGGAGACCAGAAATCTGGAAGGGTGAAGGTCTCCAACAAGGTGGTGAGCTCTAGTAGTCCGTCATGGTCAAGGTGAGCACCCACAGCCCTTGTTCAGAATTTATCACGATAGACCTCATTTAGGGTCCTCAGTAACTTGATAACTTGCCGGAAGCACAAATTCTGGGGCCCCACCCAAGCTTACTGACTTAGAAACTCTTGAGGTTGGGAGCCCATGGATTATGCCTGGTCTGGTGCAGGCGTGCCCAGGACATCCGGGTAACTCGGGAGGAAGTACAGAGGTGCCCTCACCACAGGCGAGGTTGGGAGAGAGGTAAGTCGTGGGCGCTCAAGGCCAGACCGGGGAAGGCAGCTGTGTTCAGTGTCACATTAACAACCTGGCCTATTTCCTGAAATTTACAACTTCATCTAGAGTCCTCTGTTGACATAGTAAAAAGAAAAATTATTCGACTTGAATCACTGCAGTGTCTGTTCCCTCTTAATGAAGAGAGCACACTGAACTCGCAACAAACTTAAAATAAAAACCCACTAAAATTCATTGAGCTCCGATTTCTATCACGCAATGTGCACTGCAGGAGTCTCAAGCACAGTGATAAGGGGAGGTGACTGGGATGAAACATGTTTTTGTTTTATTGAAAATATAGACATAAATGCAAATAAGTTCTAGGCATTTTCAGAATGATTTGTTTAAATACAAATGTTAGCCATATAAGGAGAGCCACTAAAATGAAAGAATTAGAATATATATTTATATTCCAATAGAAGACAATGTAAAGATAGGGATGTCTATGCAGGAAAGGGTAAGAAAGAAAGAGAGAAAAAGCAAGGAAGATAGAAAACACGTCAATGCTCATAATAATCATAAATGTCCTCATAGTTGGGATAAAAATCAGACATAAAAAAGTTACAAAGAAAGATGGCAAACAAAGGAAGACGAGACATACTGGCTAAGTTCTTAAAACACTAAAACAGCATGCCATGTTTACATCTAATAAAAACTGATTCAAGGCAAAATGCAGAAAGAGGATGATTTCATTTGATAAACTTGCCATTTTCTAATAGGACATAATCATCGTTAACATGGATGCACTGAAGACTATGGCACTGCGATATGCAGGAAGCAGGTGCCATTAGAAATACAAGTTGAAATGAACTGCTCCATTATGGTAGAGACTTACAGACATTTATCTCAGTAGGCAAGGGATTAAACAGATAAGAAATACTTAAGGATATTGAATATTTGAATTATATCATTAACAGGCATATAAATAGATAAACTTGAACCTAACAAAGGGCAAGTAAATATACTTCCATTTCAAATAGTTTTGGCCTATTCACAAAAATTGGCCATTATGTTTTAAAGAAAATATTGCATTACATATTTTTGACTGCAGTTCAATAAAATTAGGAAATAACTACAAAAGGAAAGAGGTAGACTTCTCCCACAAAAATGAAACCATACCAAAAAAACAAACAAAAAAAAAACACATATATTCAACTGGAGATTTTAAAAGATTCTTTTTGATAAACTTTGGGTTATTAGAAACTACCTTGAAATTTAAAGAGCCATGAGAATGCTACATATCCAAAACCCATGTATTTTGGCAAAAGTGGTATTCAGATGATATATTCTAAGTGAATGCATTTATTATAAAATTAAGAAAAAAATAGGAAAAATGAACTATGTACTCAACAATCTTGAGTAAGACCTAAAAAAAGTGATATATTCTCACTGCAAAAAAAGAAAAAATGTGTAAATTGTAAATAAATTATAAAGAAAAAATGAGAATAACCCACAACCCCACTATTTTTTATTATTTCCTTTCCTGGAACCATAACACATGTAATGGACAATAAATAATTTAGGCCAAATGCCCACAATTATGTGACGTTTGTACTGTTTCTGGGCTGAACTTCCCCTTTGATCTCACCAATATCCAAAGAGAGACTCCTCAAAATTAAGGACTCTGGGAGTCAACATGGATTGCATTTAATTTTACATGTATATATGCAAGTGGGGTGTGTGTGTGTGTGTGTGTGTGTGTGTGTGTGTAGAGAGTGATAGACAAAATGAGCCTCCTTATAATTCCTTGTCAGGAATACTGCTTTCTTTTTAAAAGAATTTGTCAAAGGAAATACATGGATCATTTTAGCAGATTTTCCGGAAAGATTTCAATGGCACGAAAACTTGGTAAAGATTCGGCCTGCAAAACGAAATGATGAAAACAGTGTGGGAACTCACATCTGTGAGGAAGTGAGAGAGAAAGAATTCCTTGGAATCCAATGAGGGGGAGCCATTCCGGACACCGAGGTTGTCGGGAGAGCTTTTCTTATCCAACCAACCCTGAGAGAAACGTCTCCAGTCCTCCGTGAAAGACCAAGGCCACGCCCCTCGCACTTGGCTACAACAAGTTCCAGGAAGAGTTGGCCTCTGGCTCTCGGGAAGCAGTCATTGTGTTTTTGACTGGTTTGGGGGTCAATGAAGCCATTTTGTTGCGCAGAGAGCATCTGGGGCACCTAATGCGTTTCTTGTCTGAACACTGATCCTACTAGGAGGTATGCCAGGAGATTACACTCTTTTCTCAGGAAGAATGAGAATAAGAAAAGAACGGCGTGTCCAAACGAGCTGGGAAATCCTATCCTTCTCACCCCCTGAATAGAGTCCAATGCCCCAAGATAAAGGAAATCCATTCTCTAATCTAGTAGGTTTGTTACTGAGCATTTTGCCAAGAACAACACCTTCCCCTCACGTAGTGCCAGGGGCCAGGTGCATAAACTCCAACCTTATACACACCAGAAAAACAAAACAAAACAAAGCAAAGCAAAACAAAACAAAACAAAAACCTTGACATTTAATGCATACAACATAACGAGTAATGCTATGGATTCTTCTAGCAAAGGTGTAGTACTCACATCTCTTGCAGAGGTCTCTTGGCCTGATTGCTAAGGTCAGAGCACAAATATAGAAATCTAAAATTAGATTACTGGTGGCCAAATCATAGAAACAACCAAAGTGTCCTTTGATAGATGGCTGGATAAAGAAGCTGTGGTTCATATACACAATGGAATATTATTCAGCTATAAGAAAAGATGAAATATTGCCATTTATGACAACATGGATGGACCTCGAGACCATCATGCAAAGTGAAATAAGCCAGACAGAAAAAAACAAGAACGTCACGATTCCACCCACATGTGGAACATAAAATTGAAAGCAACAAAGAAACAAAACTCATGGACACAGTCAGTAATTAAGCAGTTATCTGAGGGTAAGAGGGGAGGAGGTGGGAGAAGGGACAGGGACACAAATACATGGTGACAGAAAGAGAACTGTCTGGGTGATGAACACATAGCACAACACATAGATGATACACTGTAGAATTGCACACCTGGGACCTATGTAATTTTCACTAACCGATGCCACCGCAATACCTTTAACAATAAAAATAAAATAAAATTAGATTAGTGTAATCGTTGTCCTCACTCTCTCTCACTCTACTCCGAGCTCTTTGAAAAGAGTACCTTTGAACCTCCAACATCTACCATCATTCCACGTGTTTGATGCTAGATGAATGTTTTCAGAGCAGGAAGAGCTCATAGTTTCTTTTTTGGATGAACTTCAATGTTTTGCATTGGGTGTAGAGACTGTCTATATTACAAAATGAAAAATTGCTACCACAAGTACAAAACTAACATACATGTATAGTATACTCATATACAAGGGCTGTCTGGAAAAAAATCCAGCCATAAATGCCTCTGTTTTTCATATTACATGGCTGGATACTTTCTAGACAGCCCATATATATATATAAAATCTGATGTCAGACAATTAATTTTGCAAATTCATCCTAGAAGTGCTACATACGTCATTGCTGAATATCACTACGGTCACCTTTGAAGTCCTCCCCTTGGGAAGTTATGCACCGGCACCAGCGCCTGGTCCTTCAGAGCAATTGTGGAACTCTTTTTCTGGAATGGCCACCAGAGCTGTCATCGTGCCCCAAATCTGACAATTAAGTTCATGAACTTGCCACCGTTCGCTTACGTTGGCAGCACTGTACACACAACTCGGTAAGGTGTCATAACCTTGTCAAAGTAATATATATTACTTTGTAATGTATGGAGCACTTTCACAAAAACTATCTTCTTTGAAATCTCACAAAATTCTCCTTCAGCAAACCAGTCTCAAAAACTCTTAAATAACTTGGGAAAGGCCAGTTTTGCAGCCATTTTTCTGCAGATGACTTAGGTTACAAAGAACCTTTCACTAAGTGCGGGTAAATGCATCTTACATGGAAATAAAAAAGACAGAAGGAAGTCAAATCTGGTGGATAAAACCTATAGGAGTTCCTCTGAGAATTTCTTAGAATTGCAGAATTCTTTAGGGAAAATGTATATGCTAAATTAGACATACATATAGCTTTTCAAAAGTTCTGCTAGCCTAGATTTAACAAAAAGAATGTCAGTGGGCAAGGCAGCTGCATTGGGAAGTACGCAGCAAGCTAGTTAGGATTAACATGTATTGAGCATTTGAGTCTCCAAGATCTGAAAAACCAGAGTAAGATCTTCCTCTAAGACTTAGAGGGTAAAATCAAGGATGCAAATGCATCAAAGCAGAGATATGCAGGAACTTCAAAAGACAGAATGGAATTCTAAAAAACAAGAAAGGACAGCCTGTAGGTAAAAAAAAAAAAAAAAAAAAAAAAAGGAATTAAAGAACGTCCTTGAGTGTGTCTAAGGCTGGAAATTTTTACTTTCCTGAATCTATAATTTCCAGATCTTTGTCCCTAAGCGGTATGTTAACAGCCACTAAGAGGACATTTCTCAAGCCCAGCGTTGAATGTCTGCTTGGGTCCCAGTTCAGATGGATAATTTCTAGGGAGGGTTTGCTGTTGGTGGTGGTGGTGGTTTGTTTTCATTTTGTTTTCCCCACATTAACCCACAAGGAGAACTCAAATGGTGTTTTGAATTTCTCCAAAATAATCGAAAACTCCATTACTGGGCAAAGTAGGCTTTACAGGAAGTGTATAAGGGGGATTGAGGAGGTGCTGTCAGCACACACCCACAGGGAACGTCTGACTGGTCTCCTAGGTCCTGTTTCTATGGGGATTTCTTTCTCTTACCTCCCCCCACTAGGTTTCTTCTCTTTACCTCCTACAACCCATTAAGGTGCTCAGCAAAATACATGGCCGCGTGGTCAGCAAGACCTTCCTTGTTAGAAATGTATGGAGCACTTCATAGCTGCACCGATTTTATTTATAGAATAACTGTGTCCCTAAGACGGACAGAGTAATACACCCCTCTGAGTGGCTGGTACATACTACTCGGTCCCAAAGTCTGCAAATTCTAGCTTCATAAAGTAAACATTTCCCACCGTGGGCACGGGGGCATTCTTCGGCTCCATCGCTGCAGGCACGTAGCCTGTTTTCAGTAGGCATTTCAGCAACACAGCCAGTCTGGTCTTACACGTGACGCTGGCTGAACCAGCCACGTTTTCTACCCTCAGGCTGCCAGCTCTCCAAAGGGGCACATCCTTTCATATTTTATTCATCTCGAGCACTTGTTTGTCTTGTCGAAAGCTTTCACGTAGGGCCCTGGCACAATCTAAAATGCCAGGAGGGCACTTACTGTACACGGTTCTCTCAGTCAAGAGAACAGGGCGTGTCCACCCAGAAGAAGTGCGATTGTGTCCTTGCTCACCAGGCGCACGTGATCCCTGTGCATTTCCCCTTTTAAGTGCATTCTGTATCACTCACAACTTCATGCAAATCACTAACAGGAAATATCAGCCCCAGCACTGTTCCAATCGGGCCAGCGTGCAGGCTCAGGGCTGCCCCGTTCACTAAAGCAACCCAGGACCAGGTCACTGTTGTCCCAGCACATTGAACCCATCAGCCCATCCGAAGGGGGAAAGCACAGGGGCAGACTCCGGCACCTCCGAGCCCTTCCCCCACCTCCTTGAAGGTCGCTGCGGGACCCCTGCCGAGGTGCGGCTCCCTCCTCCACCCCTCCGAGGTCTAAGGTTGTGTAAGGAGCTGTTCATTGCAAGTAGCAACAGGTTTTTAAAATAAATAAATAAATAAGAATTTTGCCCGCCTGCTCCACTAATTGCCTCTTTGGCATTCTCCCGTCTACTTGGTTTTGCTGCCCGGCACGACGATCGTGAGCCTGCAGGACGCTTTGCATGCGTGAGCCCCGGAGGCCGAGCAAGCCCAGCAGGACCCGGCGAGCCCCGGTGGCCCGGGAGGAACGCACACCGCAAAACCGGGTTTTCAACAGGCCCCACATTCGGCGGTGGGGACCAGCCAGGGCAGTGTCGAAACTCAGAAGATAGCCCCCCTCCTTTATCTTGGCAAACCGGGGCCTCACGTCCATTAAACCTCAAGCGAAGTGCCACGGAGCGCGGCTTTTCCTGCAGTTGCATGCCGGTGCACTTGTTATTTTTGGTTCCTGAATAAAGTCCCTCGGATGACATGCAGGAGTCCCAGAGGGGTGCTCCACGCCTCCGCCGGTTCCTACGGCAGCTCTGGGGCTGCCTCCTGGAGCGTGCCCAGGTGAGGGGGCATCTACAGCCCAAAGAAAACCTCTGGCCTGTTGATTGGACCGTCCCCTTGCTTCCTATGAAGGGTTGCCCTCTGAGCGCATTTAGGCCAAGAGTGTTCTGTTAGGGATGTGAACACACCTGCCTTTGAACTTCCTTATTGGTGAATACTCTGTCTTTATGGGTCCGTGTCTGAGAGCCTATGGCCACTACTGTCCAGGACACTCCTATATTCTAGTTAGTAAAACACCCTGTGTGCAGGCCCAACTGGGATGTTAGACGTAGAAGTACGTGAGCCAAAAGTCGAAAACCAAAAGCCGCATAGAGCCATGCAGTGTGCAACTGGATCACTGGCTTGTTACACAGGAGTGAACCCCGATACACGCCCAGGAGACAGCATGTGGCCCCGCGTCAGGATCGGGGCGGGGCGGAGGCAAAGATGACTTCACAGACCTAACTGACGCAGAGCCGAGGGCAGAGCGCTCATTGAACACGAAGCAATTTAAAAAAGCTGCATCCGTGGGAGCAGAAGTTTTATAAAATCAACTGCAACCATCCCCAGTAAGGCGTGTGAATCCAGGGTGACCTCCCCGAGAAAATACTTAAGTGACGATTTCCGTATGTGGAGGGTGACACCACATCTTTGCACGGTGCCCAGCAAACCACAAGGACTCAGTCGTGGGTAACTACTGTTATGCATAAACCTTTCTATCTAAAACTCAGTTCCTTTTCTCAGTTGTAAGACAACACGAACCGACGACAGCAGAGTCCACACAGAAATCCTTCGAGTAACCAGCACCATATAATAATTCCTCAAGAAACCTGTCGTCAAATTGAAGAGAACCTCCTAGACAACACCCCTTAACAGCCCAATCTCTCAGAATGTAAACTTAGACCTGAAATAAAATTTAAAAAAGAAAAAAATTTCTGAAAATGAGTACTGCTGTCATCAAACCCTCCACGCAAGCCCTGTCTTCTGTGTCCTACCTGCGCAGGTGTGGTCTGCCTGGCATTCTGGTCTGAGCTCTCTATTCTTTACAACTGTCCGGTGTCCTCCACACAACAGATCAGAAGCAAACACCTAAATGGGCCTCGGGTACGTCTGGCCCTGGACAAAACAGCAGTTGATGGTTCAATGGACAAACCTTTTAAAGCCTGTGGTCCCAGGGAGAGCTTGTCTCCCACCGGGCAGCATTCATGAACACATCGCCGTGTTCTGAAGAAGGCGGAGGCGGAAAACGTGCAATATTTTAGAAAACCATTCCTCCCAAACAATGAATGCCTCGAGGCTACAAATTTCAGTCATTTGGAGAGCCACTTACATGCCAGTACTCCTGGTTACTGTTCTTACTGGTTAGTAACACTCCTAGGTGGGAAGGGCTGGCCTTGCTGAAGCTCCGCCCCTTCCACACTCTTCCTCCTGGTCCCTCAACCTTTCCCATTCTCCGGCTTCCCGAGTAGAAAACAGATTAGTTTTCCCAGAACTTCCCGGCTTTAGTACTGCGAATCCTACATCCAGGGAAAACAGGTCTGTGATGGTCTTAGGCACCTTTGCAGGTATTACCTGGTAATAGGTAATGCTTAACGTCATTTTAACGACCCTCGTATAGTGGCTCAAATCATCAGGTCCCTGGGATCCTCCATCCAAACTATTTTGAAGGAGAAAAAACGTCCCTGGGATCTTAAAAATATGCTAATCATAAACTTGGTTCCTTACTTCACGTAAAGTGCATAGAGCTAGCTCGTCTTTTCTTTCTGTCCTTCTTCCTCTCATTTATGGAAGCAAATCCGATGGATTGAATCAGCCCCCAGCTCTCCAATGGGAACGGCCCGGGAAAGCACAAGTACCGCCTGGAGGGCCGCTGCTTCAGAAGGCCAGAGTGGAGGCCTCGTGTGGGTGTCGCTGGGGAGAGTGCCTCAGCAGCAGGACTGACGTTCCACCCTGCCTTGTCTTGTCATTCACAAGTCGCTTTAATAAAACCTTTTTAAAAGTACCAGTGAGGCCCATAGAGCTTGCACTCACTGCCGGGCATCACCATCTAGCTGTCCTGCGTACCAGGACCAGCCGCCAAGAGGCCGTCCACGCCTCCGAGGGCCGAGGTCGGCAAGGAGGCAGAGGCGTCGGGCGCGGGGGGATGCCTGCGGCTCAGCTTCGTGGTTTTGCTGCAGGCAGGCCCAAGCAGTTTCTAGGTAACTGAAATTCATCTGAAGTTTGAAATTCGCCAAATCCTACAACCCCTTTGAGTTGTTCCCTCTGCCCAGGAGCTAAAGGAGGAATTGCGGAGCAGGTTAGGAGGCGGCGGGAGTCCTGAGCTAAGCGTCCTGTGTGGAGGAAAAAAGCATGTTCACCACCGACCGGACTGGAAACTGGGAAGCAGAAAGGCATGAGAGTAAACAGTGAAACTTTTACCAAGAATGCCTCCAAACGGGAGGCATCGAGTCACCATACAAAACACAGCCCAGTGCTGAGTGGCCTCAGCTGAAGACTCAGCGCAGATACGATGAGCTGTGTGTGCTTGCACAAGACGCACAACCTCTCTGAGCCTTCGCTTTTTTCTTTCTGAAATGGGGATAATAACAGTGCCTACTCCAGAGGGTTTCTGTAATTTATTAAGAACCTAGGACCATGTTTAAAACAGAGCCAGTGCCATATGAATATCTGTTAAGCAAAAATCTTTAAGGAATGACCCATACGGGGACTGTCCAGAAAAGAGTCCAGCCATAAATGCCTGATTTTCATATTACGTGGCTGGATACTTTCGGGGCAGCCCTCGTATTTCAGAACACAGATTTTTCTCAGTATTTCCAATTGTGAAAAACATCTAAGTTATTCCGAATTTGCCAGGGTTGGCATTTTCTCTGAGACCACATGTTCAAGCTACCAAGGGGCAACGGTGTGCCCTGAAACAATATGCAGGTCAGCGGATTCCAACAGGTTTGGAGGCAGATCAAACCTGAATTCTGATGCACCTCCGTGATTCGTGAGCTTTAAGATCCAGCCTCAGTTTCCTCATCTACAACGGAGGCCGATAAATAACAGGCCAGGTGCCAGCTCCACCCCACAACCTGCAGTTATAAGTCAAGTTTTATTGAAACACAGACCCATGTCATTTGTTATCTGTGACTTCTGTGTTTCACTCTACAAAAGCAGCGTAGACAAAAACTCTTCTGCAAACCAAACATTTTTACTCTCTGGCCCTTTATGGAACCCATTTGCCAGCTCCTGATCTATAATACGACAATAGCAGCCTGATTTGATTCTGAGAATGAGGTGAATACATATAGATAGATACATAGATACATAGATAGGTATCTCTATAAATATATGGCAGAATGCTACACAGAGTCTAGGCTTCAGGAAGAGAGACTATTACCACTAAACCAAAGTATCTAAATCTAAACCCTGTACATTTTGTGAGTTGTGTTTGCTGGTTTTTTCGTCTTTTCTGTGCTCTCGCTACCTAGGCCATTCTGTCCAAAAACAAACCACGAGCCTGACTTCCTCTAACTGGGATTACGCTGATCCACCACCCCAACGCACCTGCCTCCTCAGGCGATTTCTATGGCTCTATTCATCCAGACCCTCGGGGTTTCTGTCCTATTGTCTGGGGACGTTTGCTCTCTATCCCAGCCATTCGAGAGACGCATACAGGAAGCCCACAGACCTTGCACCGACCGGTTTTCAATGTTTAATTTTTTTATTTAGAAATAATAAAATAAGACATAATATATAAAAATATGTACAATCCATGGTTTGTGCAGTACAATAGGAAGACTTGAGATACAAAAGGACAGCAGACGGGAAAGTAATCACTCTCATGATTGTCAAAGGCCGGGATTGTTCAGTTCACCAGAGCCCAGAGCGGACACCCAACATCACCAGCAAAGTGATGGGGTGCGGGGGGGGGGGTGGGGACGATGCAACACTTTTTTTTTCACCTTAATATTATTAGCCACAGAGTGAAAAACAACTCACTCTACTCCTCAGAACAAGCTTTTTGCCTTTACTGAGTGGTTTATTATCAAATATGAACTTGACACATGTTATTTGCAAGGGTGACATCATCGGGGGGAGAGGACACAGCTCCTCAAACAAACATCAAAGTTTGGGATGGGGGTTTGCAGGGAAGAAAGGACGCGAAGGGAAGAAGTAATGCTTTGATAGAATTATTTTTAAAAGGTTAAAAACCAAACTTTCTCCAGGAATTTGGAAATGACTACAGTGCTATATAGTGACATTCTTAAAATGTCTGATTCAAGTATATGCTTCGAGGGATAGAAAACTATTCCTTTCTCAATAATCAAAATAGAATTCCCTTTGTCTACCTTTTATTTAAAAATAGGATAACCAAGATTCTATGCCTCCTCCCCAAAATATAACGCCCAACAAGACATGGGCCAAAATTTCTTTAAAAGGGAGTAAGTCCTAAGTAAATTCAACGAGGGGTTTGCTTGCAACAGAGAAGCAACGTGTATCCAGGACCAGACACTCGTAGTGAGTCCCTCCAATCTGCATCCTAATGATGTGTGTGCACTAATTAAGGAGGCCCAGTCAATGAGGACAAATGTTTTGAAGGTAAAATGCAGCAAAAAAAAAAAAAAAAAAAATGTTGTGCATTACCTGTGTCTTGGCTCTAGACAAAACAAAACAAGAACAAAAACAAAAAGAAATGCCATTTAAAGCTTGTTACTGTTAAAATACTAATAACTAGAAAAAGCTTTCAAATGAACAGTTCATGCTGAAATAAATAACAGAAGAACAGCGCAATGCAAACCTTACAAGGCTAGTAAATATTTGCTAAAACCATGCTAACCGGTAGCATATAGGTACTAGCTCTCAGAAACTGCTGCACCGAAATTATACTTTCTAAGGCAATTTTGTTTTCCTTTACAGACCTCTATTTACATTTGGCTTTAAATATGAAAATATCTGATAAACTTTATAAAATGTACACTTTAAAAACATAGCTTCTGCAAAATTTTCTTGGAAACAAACAAACAAACCTGTGCACCAAAAATGTTAGATTTTTTTTTTTCTCTTTTTCAGAAAGAAGTTGGAAGAGCTCCCTCCCTCCTTCCTGGCCCCCTCCCCACCCCCTTACAGTTAGCTCAAGTGATGTGAAGTGGCAGCTCTGTGAGTTTGGGAGGAGCCTTCTCTGTGGTCACCCCCCGTGTCCGCTGCGTCTTCATGTAGTTTACGTATCACTGAATACTCTTTGGTTTGACTGTTTTCCTTTGCAAAAGATCAAAATAGCAGCAGCTGAAGCCCCCAGGACCCTCTCACCGTCAACGGGCAAACCGTTGCCACTTCTGTTGACTTCTTTCGTCCAATCCATCCCAGCTCCACCAACTCTCAAACCAACTTCCCAAACCTGCCCTTACATCTAGAGTTAAGACTGGCGTCACTTGCTCGACATCTCTATCCTGGTTTCAATGACGACAACGTCACAGTGTTCCAAGCCATCGACTCTGAAGGCTGACAACAGCAGCAACTGGGCTATTGTTACAGGCACTGCATTCAGATATGGCTGTTCAAGAGACCGTCACACACATCAATTCACGAAATACAGGATTCTAGAACAAGCTGTTTTTTAATGGCATACAGGGACATAATACCGTAGGAGAGTCGAATTTGGAGACTCCAATGAAAAAGAAAAGTCAGCAACCCTAGGATTCACAGATAGGGAACTTTAGACCAAAACAGAGTTTCATTATTAAGCGAGAGTGGGGGAAATAGTTTTTAGCAAGTCAGGCAGCCAGGCAGGAGAGGCTTCCGGAAAACAACGTGTCACCCACGCTAGGGGTTCACAGGTGACAAGGATCAACTCCGATTCACACGTGTGCATACATAAAGGGACAATAACCCTTTCAGACCCTTCTCTACTTATGATCGTGTTAGTTTTTTTAGGACTCTTGTTGACCCTACACTACTGAGCCCTTCTCATTCCTACCCTCTAATATTAAAAACCAAAAAAAAAGCAACTTTCCTCTCCCTCCCGGGTCCTCGAGCTGGTGTCACGGCAACTCGTCCACGTCTCGCCACCTCGCACGTCGGCATCTGGGCTGCGGCCAGACAGCATGACGGGTCAGGGTGACCGGGCTGGAGGCGTGGTGTGGCAGCCTGTCTCAGGCAAAGTCAACCTGGCAGCAAACCCAACCGCCAGGCCTGAGGCCCACTCATCCTCTGTGCTGGGCCGCTCGGCTTGAGGATGCTAACTCAGTTCAACCAAGGCCTGAAGGTCATGGAATACATTTCGGAATGTGCAAAAAGGGAAACCCCAGAGAAATCTAAGAGCGTGTCGCCATCTCTCACCTTATGTGTTAGCCTGGCCAGCACTACCTCACAGGAAGGAAAAGACTTTTATATTGTGTGTGTGCGTGTGTGTGTGAATTTTACTTCTCCTTTCTTCTTCTTGTAATACAGTTACATGAAAGAACAAAGTCTCAAAAGCACTATACTGAACTGGACTCTGCGTGGATGATGGCCTATTTTCTGAGTAAGGTGCAAAAGCAGGGGGCATTCAAGGTCTGGCTGAGGTTCAAAGTTATTGTCTCTGGATTTCAAGGCAGATGTGGAGCTTCCTCTCCTTTTTAGTAAAAGCTCCACTGTGCAAAAATGTGCGTTATCTTTGGTAATTATTTTAGGTAGTCTAACGTAAAATTTGAGATAACCCATTAACATCATGAATGAAAAAATAGAAAAACAAAAACCAACCCAACCCGGAGGCTACCATTTGGCTAGTGTTACATAATGCCCTTACGTAATGAGAGAGAGAGGGAGAGCGAGAGTGAGAGAGAGCGAGAGAGAGAGAGAGAGAGAGAGAGAGAATGAATCAATTCTAGCAAACAAATTACTGGCCTCAAGCAATCAGGCTCTCATTTTGGCAGCTCATAGCCAAATACTTGCCACTTTGAAGCACTTATCATGAGCCTTCAACAAAGTTCAACACTGACTTTTAAATTACACAAAAGAAAAAAACTACACGGCGACAAAATTACAATTTGTGTTCGTGTAGTTAGCAGCTTTTCAAAATTAAGGCAGAGTCTTGCCTTTGTTATGCCATTAAAAACATTCTTGTTCCCTAAAGAGAAGCATTCTGGATAAGTCAGATACCCACCCAAGGCCTGCCTGCAAGTTCAAGTTTTGTAAAAACACAAAACAAAACATAAAAAACCCATAACTTATTCTACAACATGTATGTGCCATCAGGTCACGGGGAGGCATGATTAGTGCTTTCTGTTCATCTTCGAGCTTAGCGTCCGTCTCTGAAACCATTGTGCTAGCCTCAGTCCCTCGTGGCCGCTTGCCTCGACCCACCTCTTCACGAGTACCGTTGTCTGATAACTGTTTTGGGCCTTTGACCAACAGGCTGTGTTTGAAAGCAAATATTCCAGAGGACGAACCAGTCAGTCAGATCTCTGATTCTCGTCGTAAGGGCCTGGGCTCTAGAGGTACACTGGCCTGGTTGTGAGGGTCTAGGTCAGGGGGGGTGTCCGTACTAGTGCTTTCTGGAACTCCATTCTCACTGTCATCTTCCTCTTTGCTTGTGAGGGCAACTTCATTTTCATAGCAAAATGAATTAGCATTTGAGAGGATGTATTTCTTTTCTGCTAAGTCTCTGGCACTACACAGGGGGGTGTTGGGGACTTCGTAAGTCTTGTGGAACCTCGAGTAGTCCACTTTGTAGTAATGTTTCTCTTCAAAGAGGACAGGCTCGTAGCGGTGGCCCCAGAGGATTTCGTTGGCCAGGTACGAGCTGCGGCACTGGGTCGTCATGGCGGTGGCTTCCACCATGCCCTCCAGTATGACAACAATTTCAAAGTCTGCGTTGTCGATGTCCTGTTTACTCAAATCATACAAAGGGCTGTCCTCATCGATCTCATGGACGATCGTGATTGGGGACACCAGAAATATACGGTCAATTCCACTGTCAAACCCGACGTTGATGTCTATCTGATCCAGGGGGATGTACTCCCCTTCCGACGTGATCCTGGATTTGAGGAGCTGCGCTCGGACGTGCGCCTCCACCAGGTGGCTCTTGCGCAGGTTGCCCACACGCCACATCAAACACAGCTTGCCGTCTCGCATGGCGATGACCGCATTGTGACTGAAGACCAGGGTCTCGTTCCTCTTCTTGGGTTTGGCCATCTTGGCCATGACGGCGCCGATGATGAAGGCATCGATGATGCAGCCCACGATGGACTGGAACACCACCATGAACACAGCAATCGGGCACTCGTCGGTGACACACCTGAAGCCGTAGCCGATGGTCGTCTGGGTCTCGATGGAGAACAGGAAGGCGGCCGTGAAACTCTTGACCTCGGACACGCAGGCTTTGCTCTCCTTCGGGGCATCCAGGTCCCCGTGGAGCAGGGCTATCAACCAAAACACGCAGCCGAAAAACAGCCAGGACAGCACGAAGGCCAGGCAGAAGATGACCAGCATCCACCGCCAGCGGATGTCCACGCACGTGGTGAAGATGTCCGCGAGGTACCGCTGTCCCTTCTCGCCCACGTTGATGAACTGGACATTGCAGTGGCCGTCCTTCTTCACGAAGCGGCTCCGGCACTGCTGCCGGGTGTGGACCTTACTCTTCCCGTTCCCAAAGCCGTTGGCGACCGCCATGGTGGCCAGCTTCACGCCGTCTTCTTCTGAGGAGACGATGCTGTAGCGGTTGGTCCGCACGCTGCCCATCGCTTCTGCCGTGCACGCCAGCGCTTCTGCTTTGGGAAACAGTCTGAGTTTTTGCAAAACCCTTTGGAGAAACAGTTTTGAATGCTCAGGGAGGACACGCACACGCAAGAAAAACAAGGAGCGACGAGGGTCTCCAGGAGGCTCGAGGTGCTACCGAAGTCTGTCTACTGGCATGCAGAGAGAGCTACCTTAGGGACTCAGCTGACATCCAGAGAACAGGTTCTGTCGGAAAAAGCAAAAAAAAGACAAATCATTCATTATAAAGGAACTCATCGTTCAGGGGCCTGCTCCCTAAGGGAAACATCTCCTAGCAAGACACAGAGTCAGCTATACACAACCTACTCCACGTCGACTCCCAGGGTTTCTAATTGTCTGTACCCTAAAAAATATGTATTTTGTCTCAAAGCACAAAAATCATTCAACACAGTAGGGTCCATTGTGACTGTCTCTCAACGAAAATTTCAGGTCCCTTTGCTTCTGTTTTTGGCAAGCAACCTCTAATGTTCTATTTACGGGTCTACCTCTGCCTTCGTCAATGCCTTCTTTCATTTTCTCTATTCCCCAGGGTCCCAGGTCGTTAGGGGGAAGAAAGACCTTCCAACTCCAAGGCTTCAAGGGACTCGTGAGAGAACATTTCACACGAACGAAGAACGTTACGATGAATTGAGCTGCAGGTGCATCAAGGGAGAATGTCAGAGCTTCTGAAGACAAGGGGGACATCAGGAAACTTTGGCCTAAATGACAGAGCTGAGCCCTAACCTCCTCGGAAATGGACCTCCGTTTCTGGAGGCTGCTGGGGAGCCCGCGGCCCGCCTCACTGCGCCCCCCTGCGCCAGCCCCTGTGCAGAAAGGCCGAGAGCATGGCTGTTAGGGCAGGTGTCTCTGACCTGAGACTGCAGGTTCGCGCTGGGGGAGAGGGAGCGATTCTGTTGCTTAGCAATCAGAGTCCTGAAATTCTCCGGAGATGGGCCTGCCATGTGTAATGACGGGCTCGGAAGTAAGCACCTTGGTGCCCAAGGACCCGGTCTGGAGCGGACTGAGGTAAGGCAGGAACTCATTTTACGTGAGTCCGATGCTGTGTTTTCCCAGGGGCACCTCCGGAGGCGTGGGCCAGAGCTGTCAGGCAGCTTACTTTCACTTCCAGAGCTGCTGTTTGCTGTGTGTCCCCATGGAGAAGGCACTCACCTTCACTTAATGTGAACACGCAGGCCTTATTCTCTCCTAAGTAAAAGCCTTCTGTGCACTTTAACTTCTCATCTTTGCTCCAAAGACACTGTTTCTCCCCCCCCCCCGCCCCCAAATTAACAAAATCCTAAGCAAAAGTCGAGGGTGTTCTATCAAATAGAAATTAGTGCAGCATGCAACTACAAAAAAAAAGTGATTCTCAACGTTTCAAACACCCAAGCCCATCTCCTGTATGAAAGGGGGACAATGAACAGCAGGTGAAAGGGACCAGAATGGCTGAAGCCCTGTAATGAAGATACCCCACTTTTCCTTTCTCTCCCCGCCCCCACGCCACCAAACCACATTAAGATGAAGCAGTCAATGAAACCGATTTCAGCCAAGCCCCCCGCAAGCACATAAAGCAAGTCATCGGTCTTGTCTGTGTGTCTAAAGGGAGACAAGGTGCATTGTCTTTGAAAATCCCTAGTTACTGTCTCTTCACTTCTCCCTGTTCATCCAAGTTATTATGCAAGAATGTGCCCCAACACATTTTTCCTGAGATTAGTCATCTGTGAAAATTGCAATGTGTGTTACATTTTGGCAGCTTTTGACACCTAAATGATGCCCGATTTGAAAGCGTCTTTGAGTTACTTTATAAAAAGGAGTCACTCTGCCTTCCCAGCCTTCCACCTGCTTCGGTGTTTCGTCTGCTTCCCTGGGAAGGTTGTACTTGGACAAGAGAAACAAGACTCCAGAAATAATTTTTTTAAGAGTGATTTCAGCTTATTTGGCTCATTTTACATTGCCAAGCATTTCTACAAACACACACACACACACACACACACACACACACACACACACAAATATAGATATAATAATATAACATCAAACGCAGGTGTCCTTTCCAAACAAAGGTAGTGGTGGGAGAAGGCAGCATTTAAATGATACTTGCATTCTTGGTTTCTCATTGACTTCGGAATCTTATACTATAAGCTGACACCCAGAAATTCCCTTTTCATGATTCAGAGCAATCCTTCATCTGAGTTAGCAGTAGAGGCCATGAGTAGACCGTCTCAAATTTCTTCTACACTTTATTTCTACACTTTCTCCAGATTAAAGCAGAACAACCATATGAAATTGAAGACCAAATTATGACTTTTCCAAAAATCTTGACCCCGGGACATTAGTCTGAATTCTGCAAAACACATGCTACCGGCTTCCTCTGAATAGCTTTCTGCATTTAGAACCTTCAAAATAGCCTGTAGTGAGCAACTATGATTGTCTTATTTCCATTGTTAATGACAGAATGTGTAGAAGAGGAACATCATTTGCAAATTTTACCATTTCTGCCTGGAGAGGGTTTAAAAGCAACAACAACAATATTATTTATTATTATTTTTTTTTTGGCAAGATGGAAACTTCTGTCACTTCAAATACATATGCTCCAAAACAGGTTTGTATGTGTGTCTATACCTGTACACAAATTATGTGTATACAGACTTCTGTGGAGCTGATTACATAGCAAAACTCTAGGACCTGCCACCGTTTGATAGGTTACTTGTCCTTGTATTCCACTACGAAGAACGCCTTTCTTCCTGGCCTGCCCACATGCCAAGGGCTGGAGGCAAGCAGAAAACTTTTACCTGCTCTTTCTCTCAGTGAAAATCACCAATTCATGTGCTTGCAGGGGGAAAAAAAAAAACGTTAATTAGGAATAAGGCTTTTGTGCAACTTTATCCCAGGGAGAGATGCAAAAGAATTTTTGGAGTAACATTCCATTAAGAGTTCATGAGAACCCTAAGTGATGTGACTGCTCGGCGAGGACAATGCAGGAGAACTGCTATTTGATTGGATGAACAATGAATAAAGTCCCCTTGCAGCCAAAATATGGAAGGGCCTGGTGTGAATTTAAAAGACACAAATAATCATTTTACCCAGGCTATCACCCATGAGGTAGAGAATATTTCTGGGAAACTGAGAGGCCACATGCGGTGCTGTTCGTGTTGGGACTATTTATAGGCTGAGCCAAAATTAAGCATTAGCCATGGAAAAAAAAGAATCCAGTACTTCAGCCTTAGGTAGATGTCAAGGAAGAGGGAGCTACGGATAAATAAGGAGCTAACGTGGTGTAAATGAGTGAGTCTAAATCATTTTTACCATATAGGCAATATATCCAATACGGATTATTAAGAAGCTAGGGGGGAAAGGTACTTAGGAAGAAAAAACAAGCATAAATGTGTCCCATAAGATGGTCGTGGTGGGTGAATAAGAAAGCTTCTAACTAAGGGTAGGAAACAAGGACAGTAAAAGAAAGTGTGCTGAGCTTAGAGGGAGGTCTGCTAATGAGTGTTTAGAGCTGCTATTCCCCAGCTGACACCATACAGACCAGCCTGAGTGTGCTCTGGGTGCATGTTGCTATGTGAGCACAACTGCGAGCAAAGCAACCTCTTCGATGCTCAGTAAACAGAGGAAGGGGGAGGGGAAGTCAGCTGGGGGAGGGGGACACCCGTTTGTCTATGTGAGCATTGTCACATTCACACTTAACAATGTATTTGGCATCACTCAGCGTATGTGCAAGTGCTGAAAATACATACATATTTGGAAAACAAATATATACGTTAAAAAAAGAAAAACCATAAAACAGTCCATCTGTTCAGGTAAAGATGGAGTGGTCAATCTTGCATGCTACTTGAAAGTCATACAAGGACTCTACAGCAAACATGAGGATCTACATCCATCCAGAGAGTCTAAAGGAAGTAGAAATACTGTGGGGGTGTTTTCTTTAATGCCAAATTCACAAGAGTTTAGAACAGCGGTTCTCAACCTGTGGGGCGCGACCCCTTTGGGGGTCGGACGACCCTTTCACAGGGGTCGCCTAAGACCATCAGAAAACACATAATGTACTTATGCGAAAACACATAACATACTTATGCGGACTGTCACACATGTGTAGAGTGCAGTTATCAATAATTTTATGGTTGGGGGTCACCACAACATGAGGAACTGTATTAAAGAGTCACGGCATTAGGAAGGTTGAGAGCCACTGGTTTAGAACATGGATACCTATACATAAAGGAAAGTGCCACCAAAACATGAGGGGGAGGGGCTGAAAGCAAAGTGAAATGACCTTGACCCCAGCTCTCACCCCTCCCTCTATCCTGGAAGTCACCTCTCTTGCTTCTGAGTGTGTAGATCTTTCTGGATACTGGCAAATATAAATAAAAACTTGGTGTGAGGTGGAGGTGAGCAGGAAAAAGCTAACAAGTGCACAGGAAACGTACAGCAAAGATACAACAGTAGTTAGTGTGAGGAAATCTGACAGCCTATGGATTATTAATGTGAAAAAAGTGGTAAAAGGCAATATGCATCCTGTGCATATCCAAAAAAAAAAAAAAAAAGAAAGAAAGAAAAGAAAGGAAGAAAGAAAAAATGTTTTCAAAGAATGCCTTATTTCCTAACAGGTAAATACTGAGTTTATGAAAACCCCCAGGATTCACTGCTGTATCCTAGTTACCATCCCACTGACATGCTTACCCAGGCACAAACATTAAACTGCCCATTTCCTATCTCTATTTTTTTTTCAGTTGTCACGATGAGTCTATGTTATGATGCAATCTTTTTGCAGGGGGGAAAAAAGCCGTTTTGACCACTGAGCTCCCTAGAAACCACGCTGTCTTCAACTTAGATATTAACACTAATATCGCTAAGAATTACAAGTTGCTAGGGGAGAGTTGACATCATGATGTGAAAGTTTTGCGGTCTTCAGGCTCAATTTCCAACTCTGGCTCCCGCTCTCTCGCCCAGCAAAGCAACTTTGAGACGCTCGCTCTGTTTGGAATTCGACGCTACACTTGAAGCAATAACAAAGAAAAAGGGGGGGGGGGCAAGGAGCAAGACTACTGCTGAGTAGCAGGGTTTGCGAAGGCTTGAGACCCGCGCTCTAGATGCACTGTCGCCCCCACCCCCCGCCTCTCCTCTTTATTTTCCTGAGAGCGAGAATCTAAACGCAGGCTCCCTCGCCCTCGTCTCCAAACTCAGGATCTCGCTACAGCTGGTGCATTGGAAGTTATGAGCACAAACAGATGCTGCAGAGAAATGTTTCTATTGCTCAACTGTTCCAAGCATGTCTCAGTATTTTTAGCTCTGGGGATGTGCTGGTGCGCACACAAACTCTATAGGCATGATCTGGGACTCGAGAGCGTGGGTGAGCGCTACAGCAGCGTGACAGCTGGGCACTTCTGGAGCAACCGGGCAGGGCAGAGTCGGGGACGGCCGCCCGCGTCCACTCCCCACAACACAGGCAGCGAGACAGAAGGGGGTAAGAAAACACACAGCAGCCCTTACCTGTTGCTGGCGCAGGAGCATGGGGACATGGAGTGGATGTGGGGGGGCACAGAGGCATGTAAGATCCAGTAGTTTGTAAAAGCGAGTGAGTCAAAGCAAACCGGAATTCCCAAGACCCAGCTTGCCGACGCCGGGGAAGGCTGCGCGCTGGCCAGGGCTCCAGTGCGCTCTGCAATATCCTGGGCTCTTTTGAGGCGGTCCACGAGATACCGGCCTGCCTGGCTCCGCCCCCTCCCCCCCGCCCCGGGCGCTGCCGGCCAATCGCAGCGCGTCTGGCCGCGCGACGGGCCGCGAGAACCGCGGCGGGGCGGGGAGGAGGCTACGGCCCAGGCCTCTGGAGCGAGGAGAACCTGCCGCGGCTTCCTCCGCCTCCAGCCTCCGAGCCCGGTCGCGGAGTCTGGCCCCGGCTGGGTAGGAGGAACTTGCGCCCCAGCTTGGACAGCAGCAGGTGGGAAGCTCCACTTCCGGGCTTTGCGGCTGCCGAATTGCAGCCTGGCCTTGGGCAAAGTTTCCTACCCTTCTCCGAGCCCCACGCTTCCCTTCTTCTCTCCTCTGTGGCGGCTTGGCTGTGCGTGCTCCTCAAAGGGCCTGCGAGGTTGCCCGTGCCGGGACGAAACGTTTGCAGCCGGGAACGATTGCCTTTCAGCCCGGGCGCGTACCCCTTTCCCTTCCCTCCCACCCAGAGCCCCACAGCCCCCGAGTCCCCCGCAGAACCTGCGCTGTGCGGAGGAGCCGCGAATTACCTGGGGCGAGGGGCCGGGACCGGCGCGCAGAACCAAGCTGGATTTAGTCGTGCACAAGTGTTGCAGCCGCAAGCCGTTGGGCTCCTTCTTCTCCCGAGTGAATTATTGCAAAGCGCCTAGACCTCTCCGAAGGGTGAACAACTCGTTCGCTCTTGCATTGTCCTCCCTCATTCTCTTTCTCCACCACCGCCCGGCACGCTCCGCTGATCTAAAATCAGAGCAATTAGAGAGTAATGAATTCTCTGGAACAGCAACTCCTACAGACACTCAAGCTCTGCCCTCGCGCCAGCGCCTCCCAGCCCTTTCCCAGCAACCAGGCAAGAACATGCAGTGTAGACCCTTTAAACACCTATGTCAAGTTCAGTGTTAACTGGGTCTGGATCCTGGAACTTTACGGACTAATCCGTGTGGGTGTGTTTGTATGTGTAACCTGAAAAGTGCCTATGGCTGAGTACTCTGGTGCCAACACCAAATGTTGCTGTTAAAGGAGGCTTTTCCTTGCACCGAGCTTGCAGTCCCTGTGCGTTTCACGTTCATTTCCTCAGACGATCAAAGTTGTCTTCCGTCCTGTTTATTTACCCCTTGAAAGGCCTCCTGGACTCGCCGAACTGCTTCAGCCATCGAGCTCGTGTTCTGGGAGGCGCAGCCTCGGCGGATTTGCTTATGGCGAGGGGAGGTGAAATCACAGTCCACGCAGAGGGTTTGCGCCTGTACTCACCTCCAGGCCTCATATCCTCACATGGCCCCTAGGAGGTGCTGGTGAAATGTGCTTAGGTTTTGCGGATAACGTACCGAATCCTGCGTTAGAACGTGTGTCTCTTTTCCTAGCACTGAGCAAAATATTGAAATCAAAAGGGTGTGGATTAGGCTGTGCCCGCGGTGCGACTGCAGATAGCCAGACGCATTGCTGTTTCATTCCAGTTGTTGAAATCACGTAGTTCTCCTGGCCCTGGTGCCAGCTCTCTTGCCTTTTAAAACCCCAAACACAAGGGAGTCTACCTTAACATTTATTTATTAAGTCATGTAAACAGCTTCAATTAGCTCTGTGAAACAGATGGATGTATAGGAACCCAGGCTGTAGCCTGAAGCTGAAAAATAGACAAGCTAACCCTGTATAGACAAATGACAGAGGGTAACAGCTCACTTAACTGCAAAAACATGAAATGTGTTTCCTCGTGGATTTCTTCTCAGAAACAGATGGGAGAGGTGGAATTAATTCCTTAAAACACTAAGCCTAAATGGAAAGAGGAAATTAATTATTTATATATGTTCTCTTTTATGATCCGACCTGTGCACCTGTAGATGGCTAAGAAGTTTCCAAACCTTGTTAATTCAGAGAGACAACACTTGTTTCCAGGTAATCAGCTTTTTTTGGAACCTCAGTCACCCAGAAAGAGATGCCATTTCTCTGGAACTTGGGTTGAAAGGGTTTTACTTTAATATCCTGCTCTAGATAAACTGAATACATCACATGCCAAGATAGTTTATATGGAAAAGCTTAAAAGAAATGAACACCAAGTTATAAGGTTATGGTTGGCTGTATAAATTTAGTTATGGGAGGGAGCAAAAAATATATGTATACCCATCCATCCTAGTCTTTTTCATCAACATCACTATCACCCCCCCCAACACACACACACACACACACACACACACAGAGAGAGAGAGAGAGAGAGAGAGAGAGAGAGAGAGGAGAGAGAGAGACTGATAGGCAGCAAGGCTTATTTCTTGAAGTAGAAAGTTACAGAAGAGTTCATTTTAGTAAGCAGCTTCCCAATCTGATTGAGAATTTTTATCTTATTTACCTGAATAATGAAACATAAAAGATTAAATCTTGTAAATAACTGAAAGTTGGTAAATGCATGATGACATCAATTAACTCCATTGCTTCAGGTTATAAGGGGGAAATATATAAATGTGCACTTTAATAAGTGACTTTTCCCTGGGTCCCTGTTAAGGAACTTCTAGTGTTCCAGTGCATTCAGAGCTCGGGTGAATGTGTGTTTTGGAGCGCTGTGTGATACAGATTTCTTTAGTCAGAGCATATCTTTTTTGGCTGAATCAGTCCTTATTTAGCAAAAATCCCCTTTACTTTTGGATACCACTGCAGTTGGGTGTTGGGATCCATGTGTGGATTAAATTTTTCCAAGGAAATGACAAGTACGTTCTTACTGATTCCCACCACGGTGACCACCTATACTGTGTGAGCCAACGATGAGTCACCATCTAGATCTGCACTCAGATTATGAATGGTTGTGTGGCACAGAGGAGGATTGTTCCATGGGGACACAGATTTTTCCTTTGCACTTATGTAAAGATCTCCAGCAATTAGATAAATTTTCAGACTGCCATTAACCACAGATACACTCCAATTTCACAATGATAAGAGAGAAAAACTGATGGCATTTGCATCTACTAGGTGTTAAGAACCCCTTACTAACCTTCACAGTAATAATTAATAGTGATAAATAAAGGTCAGATTGACTCGAAATGTAGACAGGATGAGTTTGCAAGTGGCTGCTATGTGGACAACATACCTACCAAGGCACTGAATATATTCTTAGCTATTAGAAAATAACTTTGGCAATTTCACTTACTGCATTAGTCAGGTTTCATCTTCATCCTAAATTCAATGAATGTATTTGTTGTATGGCTATTTTGTACTATAACTCTGGGCTATGATATGGGAGACATAAGGGCCAGTTCTTTCCCTGTAGTAATTCACACTCTAATTGAGAAGACAATGCACAAGTGAAACCAAATGACCAAAGGGCAATGCAAAGCAGCCTATGATTAAGTGCTGAACTGGGTCATGCAGCACAAATAAACAAATAAACAGCTGGACAATTTCTGAGGAATAGAATGAAATGGCATAGACTGGAAGACTTAATCCCTATGACACACCACCGTGCATGGTTGCATTAAGGATGCTGAGAGCACACCAGAGAACAACCCTGCTTGCGCCCTAACATGCCTGTTATGCCTCCAGGCCTGTCTCTCTACACGCATGTAATCGTTTGTACGAATTACGAGCTGCTTCTAAGAATGGCGTGTTCTTTGCTGCCCACCTGATTTCTTCTAATCAGTGGGATTTATTCCACAAGCCTCATTTGCCACTGAAACTCATGGGGGTTACGCCTTCTGTCTGTACTGCAGAACGGCTTTTCTGAACAACTGAAATTTCCTGCGGTGGGAACTGTTTTCTCTGACATACTGTATGCATCCCCAGCCTCTCCGACTCATTGCCCCTGTAGCACTCTGTACGTAATTCTAGTGGAGCCTATTTGGGCCCTCTCATGCAATTAGAAAGAGTTTTTTCTTTGTATTTGTCTCTCCTAGGTATTAAGAACCACTTCACAGTAATAATAAATAGTGATAAATAAATGCCAGCTTTCCAAAATCCCCTGCCATGTCCCTTCTTTTTTCTTTTCATTTTTATACCCTCCCTGCCTTGCCCATAGCCAAGGGAAAAAAAGCCTCGGTCTCAGTAAACGTCCGTTGAAGGATGAGATAAATGAAAGTAACCCTATTTTAGTATAAAAGGACTTTAGAATAATGGCTGAGTATCATTTGACTAAGCATCAGCTATTTCATTTTTACCTACAGTGGAGCCAGCCCGTCACAGCACAGAAGAGCAGTGTCTCCTCCACAGAATGAGCCAGACTGAGCTTTCCTAAGGCTTCGGCTTCCTTCTTCCCTGTCAGGGCAGCCTTCACTCCTCATGTTTGCTTCTGCCAATGCGCCTTCCATTTATCAGGCTGTCACCATGCTGTCTCATTTGTTGATTCTAATCTGCACTGGGCTAAGAAATTATGTAACCAAAGTTGTTAAAGATACATATATAAAGTAAAAGCAAATATGATCCCAGGGGCTTAAAGTGGATGTGTATTTCTGAAATCAAACGAGCAACTTCTAAATTTGGAGTTAACCTTGTTTTGTTCAGTTCTCTTTGGGGTAAAAAGCTTCAGGATATGGATTTATGACATCTATTTTAGCTTCTCAGAGTCCTTAGTGCTTTAGTCCCTATATTTGCTATGTTAGGAACAGCTGAGAAAGACCTCCCGGTACGTGAGGGACCTGTGTGTATGCAAATACGCCTCGGTTCATACGCTCAAAAAAATCATAGTCATTTATTGAGAAATAATTGAGTGCTTACCGGGCCCATTTTTATATTTATTTTCCACCAAATGTGTTAAAACCAACACAATAAGTGGATTGCTCTTTAAGGAGCTTACACGCCCAGAGCAGCAAAGTTATTATCGAGTAAATTACTTTTTCACACACCAGAAGACTTCGTGCATCTCACGCGGGTGAGACAGTTACACGCGGAAAATAGCACGTAAATAAAGAGTAAGTATCTGAGGATCGCAGGGACACCTTGTAGCTGTATCTGGAAGTAGAGCTTGATGTTAGACAAAAGGAAGAAGGTGAGGCGGATTTTGCAGTCAGTGGTCATCATCTGAATACATTCACAAATAAAAGGATGTGAGAACTCAGCATTACATTGGGGCCAGACTGCCGACCCCTCGGGCCAGCGCGAGGCGTTGACACCTGACACCTGGCAGGATCTTCAGGTGAGTGAGCGGAGGGTGAGAGGTGAGGAAGACTGGGAACACTCCTCTGACTCTCGTGGCTTCAGGTGTTGCCCCCGCCTGTAGCCCTAACACGCCATCTTTTCTTCTGTTTGTTTTTTCATTTTATTTTCTTCATGTGATTTCCCAAATCCCCACGTTCATGTCTAAGGAAACAGAGACAAAGACACTGTGCTCCGAGACAGCGCCTCGGGGCGGTGGGGCCTGGAGATGGACAGGCTAAGCCTGCTGGGCCCGTGCTTCTGTCGGCACTGGCTGCAGGACAGAACATAGCATCGCATCTCTGCCCGGACCAATCTAGAAGTCATCCGAGAGGACCTGTACCTTTCACAGTCCTGAGGAATCCCCACCCCCATCACTTCTACCCTGACTACTATATATCAGGCACGGCTTTTTACTCTTTACACAGTACCTGATTCCAAAGGTTTGGCTCCATTTTTATGCTACTTTGTGGGAGTTTCTTCCATTTTAAAAATAAATTGGATCGTGATCTCAAGAGTTGACCGAATCTTTCCCCCTTCATTGACCAGCTTGCATTCTGCATATATCCCAATAGATATTTGATTCCAGGCTTTTGATAAATGTATGTTTTAATATTGCAAAATCCTTGCATATAAGTTCCAAAGAAATAAAATCTGTACGACAGCTATACAAAAATAAAATGTACCTGCTGTCACCAATAGCATTAATGACTAATGATAACAGAATAAGTAACATTAATAGCATCATATGATTATTGAAAGTCAGCCCAAGTTATGCCATTCCTCATTTCATAGGTGATTAATTAGCTATTTCAGGGTACTACTTAGGATCAATCAGGTTATTTTCTCTCCTGCACTTGGATTTGAGCTATATCAGACCATTTCAAATGTTCAAGAAGTTCAAATGAATTAGCACGGTAAACAAGTGTTTTAGAAAATTACGTCTGTGCATAGCAATAGCAGAGTGGAATTTATAACCAATTGTCACCTCTGTTTCAGCTTCCGATGGTCTTATCAGTCAAGAAAATCTCACAACTTGTATTTATATCAAACTCTATTCTTCTTGATGGCTGGATAACTGAGTCACCAAGTTTTAGCAAGGCAGGAAGTGACACTATGAATAATGCTTTTTTGTAACCTGATTGTCATCTCCCTGCCTATAAAATAAAATACGTGAAGACTCAGAATGTACCTGTTAAGTCAATTTGGGGGGAAAAATAAATCGGGAGAGCTAGCCTCCCCATTTACTGGAAACCCCATCTACATGCTCTCACATGCAATGCTTTCAAAGAAAATTCATGAAAAACGATGATACATTTCTGACTTGGACATAGATTAAACCCCAAAGCTGTTCTTAATGTTTATTATTTTTATGTAAAACTGTGGTGCCTCCTTAGTACAGGATCGAGTGAAGAAAGGCATGTACTTCATGCATTAGCTGGCAGAAAGCAGTTCTAAGTAGACAGACACATACACACAGGGTTATAGCTGTCGACTCAACGGTGACACATGTAAAACCTCCAAAGAGAATAAAAAGGGCTAAATTTGGAGTTGCAGTTACTTAGCTGAGACACAGCATTGTGACTCCCTTTCTCACGAAATTGCTTTCCTGATTTTGATTTTATGATGCTTTGAGCTCAGTTACATTTTACAGTTTGCAATTTGAAAAAAGGTCATCTACTCACCTGCTGCACACACATTTCTGACGCATTAAAATACGCAAAATTCAAAGTCGATAATGGCAACTCCCAGGATTTCCAAAATTGGAATAATCTCTTCAGCGCTGAGGCTAAACAGCTTCGATCTTTTTGCAAAGCACTAGCAAAATACATATCCCATCAGCAGTTTCCTTAGAGTAGAAGGCAATAAAAATGTTATCTGTATTTCCTTGCAGAAGTTATCAGAATGTTTACTGATCAAAGCATCATTTAGCACAATGCCATAGCTATAGTTTCAAAACCCAGGCAGTGTAATGGGAATGGATGCAAGTCCCCGTAAGCCTGGGCTCAAGATGAATTAGTGCTCCTCCCTAAGGGAGTTCAGACCGACATTAGTTTACTCCTACATTCTACCTTCTTTCCCCACACATTGTCCGTGGCCCACACATTATTTCAGATCCCACCCAAAGGGGACTGGGACCCAAGCACGGCCGATGAGCCAGGCAGAGTGCTCAGAATTATAATCTAGCATTCGGTTCATCTCCGGAAACAGCCCAGGAGCTGCAGGATTCCGGCTCCACAGGCTCTACTGAAAAGCAAAGCCCATCAAAGCCAACACACCAGAAAAGCTTCAAGCACATCCGATCATATAAAACCAACCCGTACCCTGCAGGTAAGACCATCCAGTCGGAAAGGGAAAAACATCATTTTTCAAATGATTTCTCCATAAGGGAAAGCAATCCCCTGTGAACTGACTTGCAGGCCATGACATAAAACCAAACACAGAAAGAAAGAAAAGACG
This sequence comes from Lyroderma lyra, assembly GCA_004026885.1. Lineage (NCBI taxonomy): Eukaryota > Metazoa > Chordata > Mammalia > Chiroptera > Megadermatidae > Lyroderma > Lyroderma lyra. The sequence goes on from PVJL010004168.1 coordinate 114,158, forward strand.
AGACAGGACAGCGCCCTGGGCACTGACAGATGTTCTGTTCTCTCTCCTGTCTCCCGAACCCTCTCCGGAGTCTCCATCAGAAGGCAGCCCGACCTGCAGCCCGTGGCCAGCAGCTCGGAGCAGGAGCTCTTCCTAGGGGAGGTTTTACCCCTGACTCCGCAGACACCCCCCTCGGCCCAAGCAAACTTTCTCACAGGAGAGCTTGAGGGAGTCTATGAGTTCATGTTCAAAGTGAATGTCATAATTTCCTCTCTGTTCAAACACCAGGGTATTTATTTCTCTTACGTCATTTCCAGGGAGTCCGTGACATGACCCGACTTCTATTCTGCTGGTCGACTGAGGGACCTTACCGTCAAACAGTCACCCTTGGTGAGAACAACCCAAGGACTGATATATGACTGCAGAGGAACTTAACAATTCCTGGAAGGAAAAGGGTTAAGAGCCAGTAAAAACAGCATAAATTTACACATGACCTCGTGTGATTACACTTTGATTCCCTTCCTTGCAAGGAACCACAACAATGGCAGCCTCCATAACTAATGCTTCTGGTCTGCAAAACCTTCTTCCTAAGGGATGTGTTTCACCCACTCCAGATGGTCTCCACAACCTTCTGGTCAGAAAGGATCTCTATGCAGAAAGATGTTCTTGCTGGGGAGCTCTCTCTCCAAAGGATCTGAAAGGTTCATGGCATTCTAGAAAACTAATCTCAACTCTTGGGCCAAAGGGAGCAGCCCGGTATGGTTGGTTTGTCATGATTCTGGCGACGAGTTCTAGAATTATAATTACTTTGTCCCGATCTTAACTTACTAGGAAAGGGAATGGCTTAAATAGCCAGAGGACTTGGCTTCAAAAACAATTATGAGCAGATAAAAGCCATTGTACTGCCTTAAACGTTGAGAGAGAGAGAGAGAGAGAGAGAGAACGGGCCTGATATTGTTGCTTTTGCATCAAGTATCATGCTCTGCCTTCTTTCTACAAAATACAGGAAGAGGGTTGTCTAAGCAAGGAACATGTTGTTGGGGAAAAATAGAGGACATGCATCATTTTTCTAGGGAGGTGACATCAAATGCTCCGAAGACGGAGTGAGGCAGACGCCCCGGGCCTTTCTGTCCTAACCCTGCAGGAGAGAGAGGCTTCCCTAGATGAGCAAGTGCGAACCACGCCCGCAGGAAGGGGTTCGTTTGGGCCAGTAGAACGCGGGCCAAGTGGTGCTGTAGCCTCTTCCTCGCCCCCACTCAGATCCTGTAACTGCCCTTTCTTTGGTCCCTCTTTTCTCTTTCTCCTCTAGGAATTTTCCATCGGTTGGAGAGCAAGGACATTCGTTGTCAGGCTGACGGAGAAGTGGCCCCTGTGCTCTTGTCCATGTAGCCCTGGCAGCAGACACAGCCGGCTCCAAAGTGGGTGCTCCCAAACACTCACCCCATCTTCCGTTCGTGAAAAACGGCGTGAGATGGGGCGTTTTTGATGGGAAAGCATCTGCAAGAAGAAAACGGCGCAGAACGGAAAAAATCCAGCCACAAACGCCTCTATTTTCACATTACACGGCGTGGTACTTTTCAGACAGCCCTCCTGTGCTTTATAGGAGGCCGACCAGACGCCCCACTTTAAACAGGACAGAAAACGATGGTCCTGTCCCATCTCAAACGGTGCATACGGTCAGCCTACTGATACCTTGGATCCAGCCCACTGAGACTAGGCTGAGCTAAATAGGTCATTGTTGTTTATTTATAGATATAAAACAATTAGTTGGATTTGTCTATAATAAAATGATTCAAAGCAACAATATATTAACTATTTCTCTCTCGTGTAAAAGCATCCGGACATAGATGTTCCACAGCTGCTGTGGTGGTGGTCCGTGGTCTTTTTGATGGGTCAGGCTCTCCTATGTTAGTTCTAATGTCAAATATAATAATATAATATACATAATAAATATGTGATATAATATAAATATAATTAATATCGGCGAGGGCTGACCAGAAAAAAACCTAGCCGTGAATACCTCTATTTGTCATATTACGTGGCTGACTGCTCCCCAGACAGCCCTCGTGTAGTCAGCACTGAGGGAGAACCCTTCACTGGGTTTAACAAGAAAAAAATCTTTAAAAAGCATGCAATTTTCACCATAATTCAGTGTGCACCTTCTACCACCACACCTCACAGCAGACAAATCCTGGTACATGTTTTCTAGGCACCAACCTACGAAGTCACCAAAGAATTGTCCTTAAGTAGAAATTTCTAAGACTTAATAGAACTTTGGTCTTTTCTCCTGGAGCCCCATTAGATGTGTCCACGAGTCTGAGTCTAATTTAACCCTAATTTAATTCCGTAAGAGTGAAGTTGGTTTATGTTGATGACAAAAGCTCAGTATTAAATAAAGAAAGCTTTTAGACTTTTGCCCATTTGAATGCTTTCTGTAAAAGGAAGAGAAATTAGAGCGCATCCCATCGGAAACTCTCCTGCCTCTGGTTTGTCACCGCACACTTTGTAATGTGAAACGCTAAACCCACCGATAGACCCTGAAAACCAGATCCTAACATGGGAAAGCCTTCCTGAAAATACTGATTTTCAATGAGCTTGTTTCTAATGGGTTTGTCACCTGGCATTACTTTTTCTTAACACAGATAGGTCATAGCCTGATGGCTGGGCTTCCAGAGAACAATTATCCTGTCTAACCACGCGGCCTACGTGGCTAAAATGTTCAGAATCGCCTCTAGGAGTCAATTAAATAGAAACGCAAAGGGGGGGAATCAAATACGAGGGTGGATGGAATTTAAAAAATAATGTCATGACAGACCTAGGAAATCGATCAAACATTTAAAAGAAATAAAGCCAACTCATTCATTTTGGTGGAACTTTGAGTTTCAGAAACTACTCTAAATGAAATGAAAATGGTTATTAATAACTTCAAGCAACAGGATTTTCCCAAATCCTTTTATTTAGCATTAACAATTTTGTATTTAAGGGGGATTTTAGTGATCTTTGAGGTTGAATATTCATCAAAACTTCATGAACAAATTAATTCTCTCCGTCGACCCTGTTTTTCTTTTTTTATTTTACAAACATGAACGAAAGAGTTGAACGTGATCTTCCCTAAGACTTGATCCACAGTTATTTTTCTGTGATCTCTTTGACCAAACTAAAATGGCAGAAATTGCACCTAAATTTACCAGGATTTGCCTTCTAAACAATGTCATCTACTAGAGATAAAATTGTTACAATCAATTTCAAAATCTTCTGCATGAATGTAAGTCCTCTGGGAGTCATGTACTTTAAATGCTCATGATATAAACGAAGTGAAACATGAATTATTATCTTAGGCCTCCAGGCCCTGTGTGGTTTTAGGACCACGCCATTCAACATGACATTGTGTTATTTCTTCTTTTGTTTTTGCAGAGTTACCTTAATCTGATGGTCAGTGAAGTTTCATCCAAAGGTGGCATTACTCTTATTACTATTACCAGCCCCATTATCATTGTCGTTTTCAGGACAGAGAATACTAAGGTAGACATCACTCTTTCTTCATAGCCAGTAACTGCATATGATGTTCTGTCTTTTCAACACAATGTTCTTACAAAACTATCAATTTCCATCATTCTAGTTCCAGAAAAAGTTAAGTATACCAGCGGCTATCATTGCAAATAATCAGGAATCAAGAGATTGCATTTTAAATGTTCAAGAGTGTTTCCTTTGCAAATAGTTGCAAATACACATACCAACGAGTTTTTGTGAGTCTCTTGCTTGTGTTATGATAGCCAACAAAAATCAACAATTTACTGCAGCTATCTGATAAAAAGCAAGTTTACTCTAAACTGAATATACATTCCTCATTCAAATACTGCTAGTGAATCTACAATGGCAAACACCTGATACATTATTCATTAAAGTAGAGTTTGCTTACATCATTCTTTGTTAGTCAACACAGCAGTGCGTGCCCTAATACGCACCCAAACCCAGCTCTGCACAGCCTCCACCCAAACGCCCACTCTCGGACTTGAATTCATCCCTCCCTGTCTTCATAATGCTGTCACTGCAAAGTGAACCTTCTTAAGGTTCTGATAGGTTGATCAAATAGCTCTATCAGATTTTAACATTACTTCACCATGTGCTCTGTAATAGTGATTTTTTTTAAGTATGAAAAAGAAATTTAAAAAGCACTTTGTTCTAAAAGGATATCGAAGAATATGTCGCAAACCCAACTCATTAGGATGTGTCCCCTCGAAACAAGTGGCTGTGCAAAGGGCCCATTGTGGAGCAAACCAACGGCAACGGAGCGGGTGCCGATGGAGACGAGGTGGGCATGAACTGAGACCACGAGTTTCGACATTATACAGAGATACGGGGGGAAACATCAAATCACGAACGGCAAAAAGTAAGTTAAACTCTCAAGAAGACATGAATGTTTGATTGAAAATTTCGTTGCTCAGTTGATTGCTGTGTTAGCTCCAGCATCAGCCCACACTAGCCCGGTGGCCACCGCTCCAGACCAATTTTAGTTTACAACGAACTATGGCACTCAGCACTTTGCTTCACTATAATAAACCAAAAAGCCCGTGAAACAGCACGTAGACCCGCGGGCTCCGAGAGTCCCCACGCACTGGACGCATTGCCCTTTGACAGGTGGCTGAATCGCAGGCCCAGAGAGACAGCGATGTGCAGAGCCGGTTCTCTCTGGTAGACTGACGCGGTTAAGATGTTCTTTTTGAGCCAGAAATGGCTATTTGGCCACTTGTTTCTAGATCCTCATGGTTGATGTTTCAATGGCAGATAAAACGAATGATCTTTCCCATGGAAGGCACGAGGGCGTGTGCCACTCACACAAATAAAACATGTTAGTTTGGTGATATTTTTTACACTGACAAGTTCTTGGAGACCAAACTTGATGACCAACGTTATAGAGGAAGAAAAGCACACAGTCCTGCTGGCTGATGTCCCATCAGGGGCGTGGCCCCCACCTTCAGAGGGAACTTGGAGACGGCCTGGCCACCCAGTTTTGCTTCTTGAGCCCACGGACACTCGTGGGCTCAGGGTTTGGACCTTCCGTCTCCACTCAGGCCTCTAATCCGCTTCACTCCCACTGCCGTCCTTGCTTCCCCTTTCACTGAAAAAGATGAAAGCAGAGACAGGGGCCCTGGGGACCCGAGCACGAAGGCTGCCTCCACGTCGCCACCCGTGAATGAGGGCCATCCAGACAGCATCCGCCACGTACGACGGAGACCAAAGGATGGAGGGCTGGATTTGCTTTCCGGACGGCCTCCAGGAGCCGTTGTTCTCCTGTATCTGTGGCTATGATGTCACCTCTCCCTCTGCTCGTGGACTAGGTGCCACCATCTCTCCTCAAATATGCGAGGACTCTACTTCTTTAATTATCCCCTCTCCTACATTGTCTATTTTTTTCTCTCTCCGGGATCATTCCCATCTGTTCATAAACATGCCGAACTACCTCCCACGTAAAAAAGAAGAGACAAATACAAAGGGACAAAGTAAGGGGCCTGTGTCTCCCCCAGCTATTGTTGCGTCACTGACGAGGCCCCCTGCATGGAAAAGCTTTGGAAACGCTGTCACTACTTGCTCACCTGTCATCCGAATCTCCTCGAGTCGGGCATTTACCCCCCGGCCTTCGTTCCAGAGTCTTTAATCTGAGTCCCACAGTCAAGTGCGTTCTTTCGCCCTTGGCCTCTGAGCGGCACTTGAAAGTCAATGATTTCTTGGATCTCTTTCTTCGAGCAGCTGTTAAGGAGCCACTCTTCCGGGGCTTTCCTTACACCTCTCACACTGCTGGTTCCTTCTCCCTCCCCCCACCCCCTGGAATGAGTTTCCTTCTGTCTGAACCTCACAACAGCGCCCCTGGCTCTAGGACCACGTTCTCTTACTGCCGTTCGCCTCCCGGCCGAGCTCGTGCCACGCCTACACCGCAAAAGTCGTGTGCTGCAACAGGGCTTCCAAGCCGGCAGCCTCCGGTCTGACCTCCCCGCCTACCCAAATGGCACTCCTACTCTTTGCTGCTGCCCAAGACCCTCAAACTTCTTTCTGCGTCAGGGTCTTTGCACAGGCTTGGGACTCTACTTCCCAGGGATCCATATGGTTTACTTTCTCTAGTCTAGGTTTAGGTGACTGTTCTAAGATTCTGAGCAAATGTTATAATACCTCAACTGAGAGGCCTTCCCTGACCACCTCTTGGTGTACACAGGTACACTCCTTATTTTGTTTTCACAGCACTTAACTGTGCTTGGCATTGAATTATGTATTTCTTTCTCTACCTGCTCTCTCTCTCCTGCTAGAATATAAGTTCCAAGATGGCCAGATGGTTTTTCTGTTTCGTTCAGTATTGCCTACACAATGTCTATGAATGGCTGGATACAAGGTAAATGCTGAATGTATGAATGCATAAATTAATGAATTCTAGGAAAGTCAGGTACTGCACCTGAAAACTCTTCTTTTACTTACTGCATTAATTCTAGTTCTGACAAATAAACAAACAAACAAACAAACAGGGAGGGAAGGAAGGAAGGAAGGAAGGGACAGAGGGAGGGAGGGACTCTCAGAAAAAAACCCATGGCTTAGAATGAGAATTATTGTTCATTTCAACACACTCTGGGTGAGGTCATAGGCAAGATGTTTCTGAATCTTGGCATTTCATTGATAAAGTGGTTAGGAGAGGTACATGGCAGACTTGTCTGTTTTAAATTCTTTGAGCTACATTTCTCATTTGTAGCGACATTATACCTGTAAATGAGGCAATAGTGGAACGTCTTATGATGACAGAGATTTGAATATGAAGAATGGAATACCTTTTTCAGACAAAGTAAAAATGGACACCATGTCCTGGCCATTTACTTCTGTGCTAAGTATTATCTTAGATACTTTCACAGCCAGTGTGTCATTTAATTGTCACAATTGATGAGGTAGGCACATCATTGACCCCTATTTAACAGATAAGGAAACAGGCTTAGAAGTTTGAGTAGCTGCCCAAGTAATCCACAGAGCTAGGATTCCAATCTAAATCAGTTGACCTCCTAGATTTTAGTCTAAATTAAATTGGAGAGTATAACAGAGCGAGAGAGAGAGAGACGAAGAGAAAGACAGGGAGAGTAATAAAGAGTGAATGAGAATAAGACAGAGAAAGAGACTGATGAAGAGATTTAAGATCAATACTGGCACAACAGGACATCTGTGAGAATTCATTAAACTTTCTCTCTCTCTCTCTCTCTCTCTCTCTCTCTCACACACACACACACACACACACTACTTAGGATGACAGAATTGTTGGAAACTCAAGTTTTTGTAATACCTTCATCCTTGATAAAAAGAGAAAACAAAAACAGACAAACAAACAAACAAACTACATCCTTGATCAAACAAGCCCTGATAAAATAAAACCGTGGCCACTGAATTCCTGACTTTGTTGCAAAAGACATTATTTAGTCCCTAGCAGACAGTACTCTGCAGGAAGGTGGCCAATCCAATCTTTCTCTCTTCTTCACATCTGGATGCTGACATAAGTGGAATTTAGAAAACAGGAAAATCCTCTAATCAAATATCACAACTCTTTGAAATGCATAAAAGTTATGAGATTATAATGCACACATTTACAAAGCAAGCCTTTGCTCACTGGTGTTCAGTAAGTCCTTTCTACATATGCGTTAACGTGGTTATTCTAGTACAGAATTAGTAATTGATATCTAAATTCTGGCAGCTTTCTCTTGCTAGAAATAGATTGCTGGGTTATTTATTAGATTTCAATGGACATGATGCAGACGTCCATATCTATGTTTGTAGATTGAGAATGGCAACCCGAATGAACTCCTACTTCATCTTCTAATATATACTCAACACGAAGGTAGCAACGGAAAACCCTGCCCGAGGGTTACCCAGACTGAGACCGAGGCTGTGGTTGCTTTTCAGGGGCCGTTCTTTTCTGACTTGAGCAGTGCCCATTATAGCTCGTTCAGAGCCCTTATTGGCAAGGTGGTTCCCAAGTTTCTCTCCCAAACACCATCCCACAGAGGTGGGGAGAAATAAAAACGTGACAGATTCACTTCATGGAAAAAATGTGTTGCCTTGTGACCACAAGGTGGCACAATGGTGACCAAGAATACTCAGCCTCCTAATAGAACTAGAATTACCAAGGCTTTTACGTCATTGTTACTATTAATAGTTGTTATTATTATCATTATGGCATTTCAAAGACCAACATACCACCCTAGCCTTTGGTGAAAAGATAAAGTGCTTCCATTTCTTTATCTTCTTCCTTCTGCTTGCAAAATCATTAAGGTCTTGCTTTCACCCCAGCCCCAGCCCCAGAAAGGACACGGAGGTATGCACACCCTTCACTATTTACTGCCCAAAGCTTTTAAACGAAGAGTAGTAACGTGGGTAATACGCTACCTCTCCAGAAAGGGATAAACAAAACTGTACACCTTTGGATGGATTGATGTTGCTCAAATACGTGATTTCATGACTACTCTAACATTTATTTGTGATATAGGAATAAAAAAGCCATTGTGAAAAATTTCGGGTCAGATGTGTAATTTGCAAATTGCTATTTCTCTCGGTCCCACCATAGACGTGCTATTGGGAAGAGGGCCCAGGATATTCAGTGCGTCGTCCACCTATTTATGATTGGCGTTAGACCATCTTCCTCACGCTCAGGGGACTTCGAGACCACTGGTGTCTGGGAATCTTGTAGTCGTTATACTTATGGCAGGAGATGAAGAAACAGCCCCTTTTCCCCAAGTCGACACAAAACGTGGGCCGGCCAGGTACAGCTGTTCAAGTCGCGCGCTGCACAAGTCACCCATGTGAACAAGCACCTGTTAATAGTAACACAAACGGTTCGTGGCACCCTGGACTGGACGTTTCCCCCCAGCTTCCACAGATCTCGTGCTCTGGCCTTTCATAAAATTCGACAGCGTATGTGATCTCCGTTGTTAGTTTGTCACAAGTTTGGGTTGCCTGTACTCTACTTCAGTTACTACGTTTTTCAGGCCACTCCTGACTTGCTTCCTGCCATTATAATCACAAAAGCAGTATTTCGCCTTTTTTTAAAACATCAGACTTCTAAGACTATCATTTTTAAGTGCTTTATATTCTCCAGTTTAAAATACGTCCAATTTTAGAAAGACAGTCATATTACATCTGAAAACTAAGTTCAACAAATATTATTACTCTAACTGAATTGTTGATTTGTTGTCACGGGAAGTATAAAATGTACATCACAGCTAGTTACCTGTTGAAGGAGGATTTTAAAAGAAGCTGAAAATAATATGAAGTTAGAACTTTTTTGTTAAATTCAGAGAGTACCATAATCATGAGAATAGAAAAGATTGCAGTAAATTACATATGCTGATAAGAAAATTATAAAAAGCCAACAAGAAACAAGAAAGGAATCAGGACCAAACGCAGAGTGAGGGAAAATCATCACATCTTGTGGCTGCAAGGAATCGTGAAGTAATTAAAAGCAACATCATTCCATGTTTCTAGGTGACGAGACGTCCCGTTTTAAATGGAAAACAACGGTCCTGTCCCATTTCAAACGGTGCGTCTGGTCAGCCTACTGACACCTTGAATTTAGCTCAGTGAGACTAGGCTGACCGGATGTATCGTTTGAAACAGGACAGGCCTGTTGTTTTCTGTCCCACTTATAATGGGACATCTGGTCAGCCTACATGTTGGGAAAGAGGGGACCAGAGAGGTTGGGTAATCTCCCCAAATTCCACAGCTCCACAGTGGCAGTGCTGGCACTAGAATCAATTATTCTTGGGAGCAGAAAGAGAAGATATTTAGAAAGTTGACCTCAGACATCAAGATAAAAGCATAGACAGGTAGAAAAATAGTTTGGGGATCATTAGTGGAGCATTATTATCCCACAGCTAGTGATGTTTTTGCTTTCAATTTCCTTTGAACCATGCTACTACCAGATATATAGAAGGTAATCAAGGAAAATTAGTTTATTGAGCAACTGCTATGTGTCTGATAATTATACATATGGAGGTGTGTATCTCCACACACACCCACAGTTGGCCCTCTATATTTTTTTCAGAAAAAAAGTGACGTTGTTTTGGACGTGCACTATGTCATTGGGCCTACAATGGCTGCGTCTCCCCTGAACACATACAGGATAGTTTTTCTTGTCATTATTTCCTAAACAATATAGTATAATGGCTCTTTACATAGCATGTACATGACATTAGGTACTACAAGTAATCTAGAGATGATTTAGAGCAGGCCTGTCCAACCTGCAGCCCAACACAAATTCTTAAAACATTGTGAGATTTTGTACAACCTTATTTTTAGCTCCTCAGCTATCACAAGTGCTAATGCATGTTGTGTGTGGCCCAAGACAAGTCTTTCAATGTGACCCAGGGAAGCCAAACTGTGGGACACCTGTGATTTAGAGTACACAGGAAAATAAGTGTAGGTTATAGGCAAATTCTGTAGCACTTGATATAAGGGGCTTGGACATCTTTGGGTGTTTGTATCCAGGTGGGGGGAGAGGGTCCTGGAACCGACCCCCTGATCTTACAGAGGGAGGACATACACGCATATACACACGTACATACACATGGATGTATGCGTGCGCGTGCGGGGGGTGTACCCTGATATACTCTTCACAAATGGCCCACAAGGTAAACAGTCTTACCGCCCTTCATCTCCGTGAAGAAACTGAGGCTCAGTGACAACTAAGAAATTGCCTGAGTTCACACAGCTGGCAAGGGGCACACCTGGAGCTTGGATCCACTTCTGACTGGGTTGAAGTCCATGAAGCCCTCCGGCTGTGCATCACACATTAGAGAAAGAGGATTGCTGCCCCCAAGCCGGCGGGTTCAGCTCCCCTCCCCCCTGGCACGCGGGGGTGCTCTCGGTCTCCCTGGCAGTTGCAGATGCATGGTGCCCACGGGCACCGCACAGACCTGCAGGTTTTTCCAGGTTCAATGAACGGCCGCTCGTTTGGGTTGTGAGGGGTCACCTGGGGGTAACAAGCCTGCTCTGAGGACCCGTTTTAATTTGCTGAAACATGTTGACAAGTTTGCATATGGTCCACAGGAGGGATTGTGACATAGAGAAGGTGAAACAGCTGAAGTTGAACTCCCAACCGGGAGTTGACACGGGGGCGCAGCCTACAGGACACGCAGTCTGGCTTCTCGGTTCGGTCCTAGTCACTAAGTCTCCTGTGTATCTGAGTCGGGCAGAATTTTTATTCTCAAAGCACCGATTTACTGAATCCTGATGCCTCACACAGTGGGGGAGTGTGGTTTCTGTCATCCAAGATGGATGCTTTTGGTAAGATAGTACCCAAATCGTTCACATTTGGATGGCGATAATTTATGTATTTTCTATATAAAAGGGTTGCTGCTTTTTTTAATTTTTTTTGGCGTAAGCCAATGTTAAAAGTAACAGACTGTAAATTAATGGACAAAACACTTAAAGAGATGAAGCGTTTGCTGCTGGCGGTAATCACAATAGCTTGCACCGTATTAGCACTCACTGTGTGGCTGGTACCACTCCACTCACTGGGCAAATATTCTCTCATTGCATCCTTCACCACTGTGAGGTGGGTGCCCTTCTTCCCCTCCCCACCCTTCACAGTTGAGAAAGCTGAGTGAGGCACAGAAAGGTTGTGTAAAGTGCTCCAAGTCACACAGGAAGAAAATCGTAGAAATGGCATCCAAACCGAGGCCGTCTGGTTTTTAAGCCCGCTCTCATATCACAGCTCCACAGGGAGGAAAATGACAGATAAGGGAGCTAAGAATCAGAAACGCCAGCTCAGTGGCTGCAGGTTGCCCTGCAAATAAGATGAGTCACCGTCGTGAGCCCAGGTCTCTGTGACTCTCTCAGGTTGAGCCCGTTCCTGCTTCAAGAACAGACCAGGGTCGTTCAGCGGAGGACAAGCCTCACTGTACACGGTGTCCGCTGATTCCCCAAGGCTGGCCATGCCACAGGGCTAATAACCGCTCCTGCTCCCAAGGCGAGAGGCTTGGCGACAACACACAGGGGTGGGCCCCACTGGGCATTAGCATTGCCCTGCAAAAAAGTGAGCCTTTTTCTTATAAATCCCGGAGTTTTTGTTTACATTTGGGATGAGACTGTCCTTACTCATCATTGCTGTTTCCCACGTTTCCCCTTGCCCACACTCTACATAATTAATGACAAATTAGCTTCTAGAAAATAATAGGCTTTTCTTCCACAAAGGGGTTGAATATGATCGCTTTCCCTGTTAAATGACGACAGAATAAAAATGTCTCTGCCCTGGGCAGCATGAGGGCTCCTTATCACACCGGTGGTGACTCAGAGCCTTGGGTTGGTCTTTGGTGGCTGTGTGGCCTTCCTCTGCTGTCCCTCCATGGCTGTGCCTCTGGGCACACGACTCCTCTACGCTGGGTGGTTCTTCAAATGTCAAATGAAATCTGATTAAATGAGCTACTGGCTGAAAAAAGTCTTTGGTTCTGGAATTGGGGGCAGCTCTGTCCTACCCCCAACCCCTCCCACGGCAAACCAGTATCAGAACCAACAGGAAGCACAATGAATAACTGACCTGCAACATGTGCTTCAAATTCAAATCAAAAGCCCCAGTGCACAGGGCATGCGACTGAAGGATTTTATGTGGAAATTTGAAGATTTCTGATCACTTTCTGTAAAGAAGTTTCCACGGGGGCTAAAACCTCTTGGGCCTCTTTCTGTTTCATGATCAAGTTCAAGTTCACTTAGATAGTGATTAAGGATGTTTTATGGGCCCCGGTGGTAAATGATAGCGTAGGGAGAAGCATTCTTTGGCTGTGTCATTAGCAAGGCTCACCCTATCTGTCCGGGGTTTCATCTGCCAGGCTGGCGGGAAACTCGAAATGATTAACCTGTTTCTCTGCAGCCTGTGGAGGGGCCCAAGGTTCCAAGGGTGCGACCTCAGTGACTACCCAGCTCAGGTTACCTTATTTACCTAGAAGACCCTCAATCTCAGTCCAGCTGGCTGTTTTGTTTTGTTTTGTTTTGTTTTGTTTTGTTTTGGGGGGGGGGGGGTGATGGTGGTCCAGAATTCTTTTCTCTTCGCAGTATTTATAAAACAGCATCCAACCATGAGAACAAACAGCAAAAAGCTATCGTTTATTTATTATCAAAGGTTCCCTGCTAGGCACTCAGCAACTAAGAGTCCTTCGAACTTAGAAACATGGAGCCACATCGATTAAGCCTCCAAAACACTGCACTAAAGATCCGCGACCACAGGCATGACGGGCGTCACGATGAGGCAACGTGCCGCCTGTCCCCAGCCAAATCTCTGACCCAGCCGCAGGTCGCCAGAGGACTGCGTGAAGCTGCATGAGGAGGCTGGGCGCGCGGGGAGAAGAACTTGAGGATTCTCTTGGACGAGAGGTTTTTCTCCCGGAAGAAAAGCTGCAAAGCCATGCAGACCCACGATGGTCCCCCGGCAACGCCGTGACTTCGTCCGGGAAAAGGCCCCCGTGGGCGGCCTTGCTCGTCCTCTGCCCGCGGATCGCTCTGAGCTGAGTCTCAGTGACCAGCTCCCGTTTTCAAAAACCCCCTATCCAGGAGGATCTCTGCAGGGAGTCTGCCAGAGGCCCCCCTGCGGCCTCCGCGGTGTGACTGTCCTGCCGCCGGCATTGGGCGTGTGGGGCCCCAAGTTATTTTCTCCGCCCTGTGGCTCAGACTGCTCCTTTAAAATGCAAAGTGAGGGAGGGGGCGGGGCCACACCAAGTCTAGAATTAAGGCAGGACTTCATGATCGACAGAGTACCAAGGGGGGGAGTGGTTTCTAGAAGTCCACAGGCAAAACTTCCCTTTAAAAAACCTCAGGACCTCATACACACGCCCTGCCAAGCAGAGCAGAAGGATCCGTGCTCGCCCTGAGCGGGGCTACTAGGGTACTTTAGACTGGGTAGAATTTGGAGCCCAGGCTTTTAAAGAGGAGCGGCCCAGAGACTCCATTGCTACTCGCACATACCCCGGTCAACCCAGGAGTAACGAAGTAGCTACTTAAGGCGAGGACCCGGGCTCCTGGGCGTTAGAGCCCGCCTGGGTGCCCTGATGCCGCTTGGCCTCCCCGGGGCCCGAAGCACAGGGCTAGCTGAGCGCTGCTTTCTTCGCGAGCTGTACAGTGCTTGTTGGCCCGAGTCTCGGTGGATTTCAGGTCCCCGACCCCAGTGGAAGTCCCGTGACAACACGGCATGTCGTTCTGTGGGAGGGAAGGGGGCAGGTAAAGGGCCCGGGGACAGCAGGTCCGGTCCCCCCTCTTATCAGGGTCACTCAGACGTCAGTGTCTCCACGGGATTTCCAGGCCAAAAGTCATCCTTTTGTGTTCGGTGGACAAGGAGAGTGGCATTTCCTCAGCTCCCCAGAAAATTCGGGGTTTCCACGGAGAGGAAGTGCGGGAAACACCAGACCTCACTCGTACCCCCCCACCCCCGTAGCCCTCGGGGCCCCACAGAGCCACCCGTGTCAGAGACCCCACTTCTCCCCACTCACGCGGGCGGAGGCCGCACTCTTCCCTGCCCTGTGTTTCCAGGGTCCTTGGATGGGGGGTCCTTGACTCTCACTCTCACAGGATGGCCGCAGGGGCATGACCTGCCCAACGTGGGGTCGTGGAGAGAAGGGTGCGTGCGGGGAGTGACAGCGCCCGTGCCGGCCAAGGCAGCCCCGGGACACGAGCTTCCTTAAAGGTCACATCCAGAGACTTCTGCTGACAGCTCGTGGGCCAGAACGCTGCCACCTAAGCACCCCCACCCCAAGCTGCAAGGGCAACCCAAAAGCATAGTTGTCATTTTGTTTTTAAAACCTGGGCACGTTGTTGTCCCAACTGGGAATGTGTCGGTCAGGAAGCAGCACGGCGCGTGCTGTGATGACTTGGACGTCCCCGCACCGTGTCGCCGTAGGATTATCTGTGCCCAGCGCCTCGCAGAGCTGGGCGAGCTGGCGGCCCGTGACAGTGGCATTGCTCACTCTTCCAGGACCTGCGCACCGGCTCCAGCACACAGCAGAGCAAGGCCCTCATGTCACAATTTGGTTTTCCATCTCATGAAGTTCACCGGCGTAAGTTCATCTTTAGGGAGAAGTAGGCGCCGCCCGAGGGAACGTCCGACTGACTTCTCATCGCGGACGAGCCTGGAAGCTACGAAAGCCCCTTCGCACGGAGCCTCCTCGCAGCGCCCACAGAAGCACGTGAGTGTCCCTTCGGAGACAGCTGCTCTGCCAGCTGTGCTCAGCCCACACAGACGCTCGTGACCCTGCCCACGAGGCGCCACCCTCGTGTTTGGTGCCGGCGCCCGGGGCTGACCACGTCCGCGGAGCTCACCGTGCCCGAAGCGCACACCTTGTGCGTTGTTGTGATCAGAGATCTTTATTGTGCAGTGACTTGCTGGGGTGTCAAAGTATGTTATAAACCTAAGCAGAAAACTAGAGATAAATACCACATGGCAGTGGGGGCTTACGTTTCTATTCTGGGTGAGAGAATTGGACAAGGACTGTACTTACGGAGTACTGATGCCTCTGTTCTGACTCAGGAAGCAAGATCACAGGAAGGCTGAGCCCAGGAGGCACAGAAAGGAGCTGGGGGCGGGGGAGGGAGCTTGTCCCTCTGTGTGGGTGGTGCTCAGGGTCCACGGTAGGAGATGGGAGTACTCTAATTTTGCAGAGTTACTTCTGCTACAAAATCTGAATCTACAATTGAAGTGCAATTTAAGCATGGAGTTCGGTGTTCCTGAAGCAAGCAGGAAAAAACGCATCGATTACACCTCTCCCGCGAGCTTCAAGGCAGTTTTGCGACTTGTAACCCGAACACATCTCTTACCCTAAAACAACAGGGAGGAAAGGGTTGCGCCGTGTGCATTTAAAAATAACTTTGTTGTTCACAGGCAAAGGGAAGAAAGAAGAAAAGGAAGGGAGGGAGAGAAAGGGAAAGGAGGAAGGAAAAAGGGGGAAAAAAGAAAAACAAAAGAAAAACACTTCACATACCTACATAGTTGACTTTTATTGCTAAACTTGAACTACGTGATTCAGTTCAGTTTACTTGTGTGCTTTAATTTAAACGGAAAGAGAGATAAAGATGTTTTCCAGGAAAAAGCAAAAACTGTGTGTATGTATATTTAAATAAAATAAACAAATAAAAAACTGTGGCCATTATTGCCAACTCAGCAAAGTGTTCAAAAGACACATAGATAATTCTGAATGTAGCTAATAACTCCTCAGTTTATAAAGCTTCAAGTGACTTTTCACGCACAGGTGATTGGGTTTCTGCTTAATCATAATGACCATCTCTTCACGTGGAAATAGAGCATACGCACGAAGCCCAGGTCCTTAAATTTAAGCACCTCTCTAGCCCTTGGCCGCTCCATTTAATTATGTGCATTACAATCTCCTTAATTGTATTTCACAGAACCTTCCATTTAAATGATTGCTCCAAGCACAATAGTCATTTATGTTTGGTCGAGTGACTGAGACAGGTACACACGTGACTGCCTCTGGGCACAGACAAACACCTTTCCCCTTGCCACCCACCGCCACCCCCGGGAGGGGTTCCACCCCTCGGAGCCAGGCAGAGTTCTCTGGACACGCACACTTGTTTTCTTCCCGAGTCTGAGGCTGCTTATCGCTGCTGCCCATCCATCCTGTCACCCCGTCTCTGATCCTGTTCCTTCGTCATGTCCTCGGGGACGCTGGGAGGTGGGCACCAAAAGCCCCCTTGTCGGAGAACCTGCAAAGCTCAGGGCCGCCTGATCCCCGCCCTTCCACGTAAAGCCCTGTGCTGGAGTCAACCAGGGCATGGGACAGAGAAATCCTGCTCTGAACGACAGGATCGACTTTTCCCCTGCCTCGTGGGGTACAAAAGGAAAGCTTCTAGCACCCACGGACACTTCTGGGCAAGTGCTTCTAGAAGAACTGTCAGAACCGGGGGCACCGTCTGTTTCTCACGGCCACTAACTCTGCCCGCGGAGACCGAGACACGCTGAGGGACAGGCCACTTATGTCACAGTTAAATATTAATAGCTCAACGTGACAATTTACTGAACGCATGCCGTGCGTACCTCGGGTAGGTGACAGGACGTTTTTATGAGAAAGCACTCACTAGATGATCAATTTTGATACATTAAAATTTTTGTTATTCATGCTGGCTGCCTGTCCTGTTTTTATTTAGCCCGAGATCCCACCTTGCTTTCTCATTATTGACTATTATACCTCCAATTGAAGAATACGAGTATGTGCAATAATCAAAGGAGATGAAATTTATATTAATCAGACTCAAGAGCTTCCCTAATTCAAACTTTGCTAGCAAAAAAACACATATATATATTTAAACAATTGGATACTATGCAATTTTTAGATGATCTTTTATCAAGTTTAACCTCCTTCTCATTCTCCCTCAGCATCGAGCATAACTCTAACATCCGTGTAAAGCCCTATTTATAACTACTGGCCTTAAGGTGATCGGCTAGATGGTAAAATGATTGAGGGGTAGCCCCCCCGTAAGTGCTAATGGGGACTACATTTGGGATTCTACAGAGATTCTATTTAAAGTCAGGAGAGCTTTCTGATAAGGTGCTTCCTTACACTCATCCGGGGCCGAAGTGGTGGTCTCCTCGGGGCTTTCACAGCTGTTGACAATAGCAACTGCACTAAATGACCTTCTTCTGACCTTGGTGTCTGACACGCCGGCTCCTCGGACCGGTGGGGCCTTTTCCATGCTGTGGAGCTGCTGGTCTTTCCAGTCCAACTGTTTGGCGCTGCAAAAGGGGGCGTATACTTCCACACTCCCCTCAAACTCCAAGCAGTTCACCTTGTAGTACTTTCTCTTAACTTCCAAGACATCATTGAACCTGTGACCCCAGAGAATTTCTCGGGGAACGTAGGAGCTTCGGGACTGGTGGGAGGTCCCCGTGGAATCACCAGTATAGATGAATGTCACCAAAATCTCGAAGTTATCTTTGGCCACTGCTTTTCGGTCGAGGGCGTACAGAGGGCTCTCGTGGTCAATTTCATGAACGATAGTTACTGGTGTGACAAGGATAATCTGGTCATTGACCAGCTTCAGGTCTTTAAAGGCCATGGTCATCCGCCCTTCGCTGTCTTCCGTGTAGCGGAGGAGCTGGGCTCTCACGGTGCCCTCCACCACGTGGTTGGGTCGGAAGTCACCTACGCGCCACATGAGGCACAGCTTGCCGTCTCGCATGCCTATGAGAGCGAAATAGCTGAACCGGATGGTCTGGGCTCTCTTTCGAGCGGTGGCCATTTTGGCCAAGGCAGCTCCGATGATGAAGGTGTTGATGATGCAGCTTAGGATGGACTGCAGGATGACCGTGAGCACTGCCACAGAGCATTCCTCGGTGACACAGCGGTAACCGTAACCTATGGTGGTCTGCGTCTCGAGGGAGAACAGAAACGCCCCCGTGAACGAATGGACGTTGTCCACACAAGGCGTGATGTCTGGATTATTGAGCAGGTCTCCGTGATGAAAGGCGATGAGCCAAAAGATGGAGCCAAATATCAACCAGGAGAGAATATAAGATAAAGAGAATATCACGAACATATGGCGCCACTTGGTGTCGACGAGGGTGGTGAAAATGTCGACCACATAGCTCCCCCATTCCCCAAAAATGTGCTTGAAGTACACGTTGCAGCTGCCATCTTTGTGCAGCAGACGCCTCCGGGCCCTTCTCTTCTCGGCGAGGACGTGCTCGGGCGGGTAGCCGGGGTACTTGGCGTCCACGCTCACAATCGGGTAGCTGCTGCCGTAGTAGCTCATCCTTGGTGCGTCCAGGTGAGCTGTGGAACAGCAATAGCTTTGTGCAGGTGTGTGGCTGTTTGTTGGTCCAGGTGTTCAGTTAAAACCTGAAAAAAAAAGAAAAAGAAAAGAAAATGAAACACACTTTGGCTCCAGCTTTTTCATTTCCATCCGTATACCAATGTGCCAAATTTGGAGCAATTTTTATGCCATTTGAAATGGCTGGGACTTCATTTGAATGCTAGAGACTGTCAGTATTCATTACTCGTTGCAGTTTACAATTCGACTCAGTCATTATAGGAACAAAATATGCAATTAGAGAAAATGCCATTTTTATAAATGCTTAAGGCTCGAGTAAACACTACGCTTATCCCAAATGAAGCCTCACTACCTTTTCTGAACTGACATAAAAAACAAATTTGTCTTATTTTTGTAGACTCTTCGGCACGAGGGCATTTAGAAAACAAAATAATCAATAATGTAAAAAGGCAAAATATAATTCCGATATTTGTGCAGCGTCTTAGAAGCTTCCTGTTAAAATCAGATGGTTTGCCTTAAAAGTAGGAGGCAAGGAAGAGTTTGTACCCCCACATAAAAGTGGGACTTACATACTTGCTGGAGTAGGTGGTCCCTCCCCTTCAGCGTGTCTTCCTCTCTCTCCCTCGGAGGTTTGGCTTCCTCCTGCTCTTCCCGGGACGGGACAGAGCAGAACTGATAGGAACACTAGTTCAAGTTCAGTCCTTCATCCTAGTTCTACCTGTTTTAGTCTTGAGGGGGAAAACAAATCTTTCTTAACCCCAAAGGAGTTAAAACCACTCCCAGTTCAGCTTTCAATAAGGTATAAAATTGCTTGTGCCTTTGTCTCATAACACCCATCCTTTTTTTTTTTTTTTTTTTTTTTTTTTTTTTTTTTTTTGGCGCTGGCAGCTCTTCTCTTCCCTCTGAATAGCAGCGGACAGTTTGCTAATCTCACTTCCCTCTTAAAGGGCGCACACTTCCCGCAGGCCCTCGCCGCGGGCCGTCCGGGCGGCCTGAACCGCCTCCCCACCTCCCAGCTGGGCTTGTACCAGTCCGGGCCCAGCCGGCAGTTCTCGCCGCCGATGGCAGCCACCGTACAGGCCGCTGGTCTGCCCAGCTCACGTCTGAAAGTAGGTTTTAAAAACTCAGTGTTACGTGGTCTTCGGTGACTTCCAGGCGCCCTTAAACAGTTCCCGCAGCCCGATTTTGAGGATTTGGTGATCATTCGATGGTGATTTCCACAGGGTCTCCCTGAGCTGCTGGAGACGAGGACGTGAGCAATACCACAAGGCTTCAGACGAGACGCTCTGCCGCGCTGCTGTGTTGAAAGACGCGGTTGGTGTCACTCCTGCTCCCGACATCCTGACCACCCCGACCCCCTGAAACAACCAAGGGAAATCCATCACTTGGTCCTCAGTCAGAGCCTTCCCGGCTGCGGCAGGGAGCAAAGAGTTAACCTCCCTCCAGTCAAAAGGAATCATTTTTCTTACTCTCCGGGGACCAGGCCCACTTTACAATACACACTTTGTTCGGTGGGCCACTGCGGGGATGGACACCCTGCTCACGGCCAGAAAATCCTGCCAGGCGCTAGGAGTTTCTCTCTGTCCTTCCCCACCCCCACCCCTCCCCACGCACCCCCCTCCTCCAGATCTGCTGGGGTCGTTACATCCTCTCCTTCGTCAGCACTTCAGCGTGTCTGGGGGGAGACGATGGTGTCGTTTCAGGGTGTGACCCAGCCCTGAGAAAATGCTTGCCGGGGGGGGATGCATGTAAAATGTCTCCACAAATTCTGTCCCCAACCTATTTGCCATTCCTCGGAGATTCCAGTCTGATTTGTCATTGAATGACAACTGCTCCAGGGTTCTCAGTCTCCGCTGCTTCACCGGGTCACTCAAGGCCCGAGACGGGGACCGAATTTAATCAAAGGCCCATACGATTTCTAATTGCAAAGCAGATTCGGAGATAGGACTGTTTTCTTGTTCAACGCTTCCAACCCACCAACCCAGGTCCGTAAGGGACTGCGCACATCACGGGCGTCCGAGAAGCGGCAAGCACAGCTCATAAATCAAGAGCCACTGTGTCACTCTGCTCCTCTCTGCTGCCAAAAGAAAGATTTTCATTTGAAACAGCGTTCCGTTGGCATCGTTTTGCATTCCAGAGGTGCCAACAACTTTTACAAACAAGCCAGTTTTAAAACACCTTCAGCGGTCGGCTAATTGGTGTATGAAATTGCAATTAATACAAGCAATGAGTGAGCAAGTGTGAATATGTGGAAAATTTATTTCCGAGCAATGTCACAATTTCAGGCATCCCAGTGACCGCTGTGAGAATTCTGCCCCAAACCCGCCATGTCCTCGGGGACGGTTCGTCACTGTGGTCATTCATTTCAATTTACCCGGAAAAAACTTTCAGACTCTGTTTAGGTGCATTTACTTTATTCACCTATTTTTTGATTCTCCAACCGGGGAAAGGATGCATTTTCTAAAAGGCAATTGTTTTTTAAACTAAATCATAGATTGTCACCAAACTAATTTTATGTAGCCTTAACTGGTTCTCAGGCTACACAGTGAGCAAAGAAGTTTATGGAGACCCTTTTGTCAAAATGGCTGGACAAAATATAATACTGATTCACATTTATTAATCCCGTTTCATATATTGTGTGAATTTGAGCACTTTTTCAATGGTTGGCCATTAAATAATAGCGGATCGGGCTTGTTGATTGATTGGACAGTCTATATTTAACATTTGTGTTTCTGAGGGTTAAAACCCAGTTTTAAAAGTGCCTTAAAACTCTCCAACCCTCTCATCACGATCAAGTCCATCATGGAAAAGCACGTGCAATGCTCCCACTCCTGTACTTCCTTCTGCATCGTGTAGATCCTTGCTCTCCAGAAGCGGAGGGTGGCCATTTCATTGGATGCAAACGTTTTAAAAGTAAACATGCAAATTTGATTACTGTAATGACAAACTGTGGAGTTTCACATTCAAACGTAAAAGCTGAATCCGGTCAGGTCCCCCTTCTGCACCAGGTAATTAATGATAAAGGTAGAAAGAGGACGGCACTGTCTTTTCCAGGACATGGAGTTCTCTTACAGGTGCAGCTGGAGTGAGAGACGGTGCAGTGACCAGGACTGTGGGTGGTCCCTGGGAATGCCAGGAAGCTCGTTATAATGACAAAGACACTTAAAAGGGCGCTGCCAGGTGACCCAATTCCCTTCACCCCTAGGAGATGAGAGAGACAGAGAGAGAGAGAGAGAGACAGAGAGAGAGAGAGAGTCAGACAGAGACACAGAGAGACTTAGAGGGCCTTGGAGGGCTGGCAGACCCATCCTGACAGCGGCTGTTCTCAGGCCTTCCTCCCTGCACACCTCCAAAAAGGCTCCTTAATCTACTCCCACCAGTGAGATCTGCTTTGTGTCCTCAGTTTCCTAGTTCTTCGTATGAATTCCAGGAGCCGACTGCACTGATTCAGCACACTTCGAATGGGCTATACACAACCACCAGAAGTGTTGCCAACCGAACAGATGACGTCCTGCACGCCTGTCTGTTTTCCCGACCCGAAGTGCCTGGGTCACTCACCCATTGTCGAGCGGCGTCTCTGCCGTTGGGCCACAGCCGCTCCCCCAGCAGACTGCTCCTGCGGGCCCCTCTCGAGCTCAGCTTTTCATTAGCGTGTGTCACTCTGATAATAAAACTGGACCTTGTCTCTAGATCCACTTGGTACTATCTAGTCACGATAACCACCAATAGGGTCTAAAATATCTTGGGCAAAATTCCTTTGTTAAAGCCCATGGTTTTTCAGATGAACAAGTACCCTTTGTTATCATGTAAATGACCTAGGTGAAGTCATCAGTAATCAAGTTACTTTCCTGGCATTCATTAGATTAGATAAAATTCGGTGGAAACCTGAGAGCTGATGGGGTAGGAACTAGACAAGCGGCCTAAATGCCAAGTGCAGGTCATTGTCCTTGAAGACAGGCTTGGGTGGAGCTCTGCGGTGTGTGGGGACAGGACGGAGCATCAGGAAGAGGAGGTGTGCTCAGATGGCCCGTGGGGGTGGGCTCTGGTGGCTGAGGCAGAAGCCAAGGAGAGGTGTGAATGAGTTAGAACAGGACCCGCACCAGGTAGGTTATTTGGCTCCAAACTCATCCTACGGCCTGTTGGCCTAGAGTTCTGCCTGAGCCTCACCTGGCCTGGAGTCCCCCCCCCCCCCCCGCGAGACCTTCAGACACTCAGGTGGACCCGGGGAGCGCGTGCTCCATCCAGAACCTGCTCGGGGCTGTCCAGACCGCTCCACGTCCTCCCTGTCTCCCCATTTCAAACAGTGTCTCCTTTGTTGACAGTCCCAGGGCATTGCCACGTTTCCCTGGGGCTCCCTGACAGCTCTTGTCCCCTCCCCTTTCCTTCTTCCCAGCCCTGATCTAACTTCCCAGTGACCAGGAGTGGGCCCTTCCCGACACACCCCTACGACGCCCCCTTCTGAATGAGTCTAAGGAAGTTGTGTGCCCGCCGAGGATGGGGAAGGGGTTGCACAGAGA